>JARQOC010000003.1:301519880-301557326 GCA_033576535.1 Allobates femoralis | reverse complement strand
TGAACCACGAGGTTGAGCACATGGGCCACGCATGGAACAGGTGTCAGCTCGCCTCACCTCAGAGCCGCCACAAGGTTCCGGCCATTGTCACACACGACCATGCCTGGCTGTAGGTTCAGCGGTGTGAGCCAGTGATCTGCCTGCTGTTTCAGAGCTGTCCACAACTCTTCAGCATTGTGGGGTTTGTCACCTACGCATATTAGATTCAGCACAGCCTGTTGCCGCTTAGCCGAGGCAGTGCGGCAGTGCTTCCCGCTTGGGACTGGTGTGGAGGGTGAAGTGGAGGAGGAGGAGGAGGCTGAGGAGCATGACATTCCGGAGCTGTATACTGTGGGTGAAACTCTGACCGAGTTAGGGCCTGCAATTCTTGGTGTGGGAAGGACGTGTTCCGTCCCAAGCTCAGACTGGGTCCCGGTTTCCAGAATATTAACCCAGTGTGCCATCAGCGAGATGTACCGGCCCTGCCCAAAAGCACTTGTCCATGTGTCCATGGTTAGGTGGACTTTGCCTGAAACTACATTGTTAAGGGCACATCTGATGTTTTGTGACACATGCTTATGTAATGTGGGGACGGCACACCGGGAAAAATAGCGGCGGCTGGGGACCGAGTAACGTGGGACAGCCACCGCCATCAGGTTGCGTAATGCTTCCGTCTCCACTAGCCTAAAAGGCAACATTTCCAGCACAAGCAGTTGGGAAATGTCTGCATTTAGAACTGTGGCATGTGGGGCATTGGCAGCGTATTTGCGCCTGCGTTCCAAAGATTGGTGTATGGATAACTGAACGCCGCGCTGGGACAAGTCCGTGGTTGATGATGGTGCTATTTCTGCTTATGCAACTACAGGTGGACAGGAGGCATCTTCGCATGCAGTATGGACAGGGGATTGTCTTGCACGCACAACAGTGGAAGACGCAGCGGTGTCACCCGCAGACACTGCTCTTGGACTCTGCTGTACATCCCACAAAGTTGGGTGCTTTGCTGCCATGTGCCTGATCATGCTGGTGGTGGTCAGGCTGCTAGTTTTGCTACCCCTGCTGATGCTGGCATGGCAGGTGTTGCAAATGGCCTTTTTGGAATTATCTGCCGACACCTTAAAAAACAGCCAGACCTGACAACGGTAGCCCCATCCATGACGGAATGGTTGGCTGAACTCTCTCACGTCCATCATATGGAGGAATTGATGGCCCAGGCTTCAGGAGATAACCATGGGTTCGTGAGGACCTGGCAGTCATGGATCATATTCAGGGAGTCTGAGGACTTTAAGAAGTTAACAGAAAGCTGGGATGGACCGTGATGGGTACTGATCTCTCTCCTCTTCAGAGGTGGTGCGGTAATGAGCCATATCTCTATTCTCCCTTTATTATCCTTACACTCCTCTTTCCCCCCCCCTCCACTTTTTTTTTTTTTTTTTTTTTCTTTTTTTCCCTCTCTCTCTCTCTCTCGCTCTCTTCTTTTATCTCTCTTTCATTGGAAACTGAGTGGAGGCAGATGCAAGATGCGACACAGAATAATATGATATGGACAGGATTACCTGTCACACAAATTCAAAGAGTGGATCCACTACGGAAGACGCTTTAATGAAATCACATAGTGAAGTACATTGAATAAGTATGGTTCGATTTAGTTACCGGACCAAGGTATATATATAACAGCTTAATGTCTAATTAGAGTATAGACAGAATTGGTTGAGTTACTTTACTGAAGGAAGAAAAGTTCAACGACTAACACTATGTAACAGTGATACCCGAAAATAGAATATATAGATATTCGAGGTAAGGAAATCATAGAAAGTATTCATGTATGGTATGCTGGTACATGTTATATACTGTGTATGATTGTTTGCATTGTTTGTGTTTTTTTTTTTTTTTTCTCTAATTCTGATAATAAAAACGGATTGAACACAAAAAACAGCCAGACTCGGGAAGACCTAACAGTTGTACTGGCAACTTCTGTCGTATTGTTGTTCCAGGGAACGGTTGCTTGCCTTCTGCCTGCGGATACCACCCTACTTCTTCCGGCCTGTCGTGATGCTACGCCTAACTCCCCTTGTGCACTGCTGTCCTCGCTCTGCATGTCCTCCTGCCAGGTTGGGTCAGTTACTGGATCATCCACCACGTCGTCTTCCACTTCCGCACCCTGGTCCTCCTCCTGACTTTCTGGCAATTGTGTCTCATCATCGTCCACCTCTTGTTGAGACATGTTCCCACCATTGCCTTCGTGAGACCGTGGCTGCTCAAATATTTGTGCATCGGTACATACGATGATCTCATGACCCACTTTAACTGGAGCTGGCGAGAGGCCAGAATCTACGAATGGATAAGTGAACAGCTCTTCAGAGTGTCCAAGTGTGGGATCAGTTATGTACGGGGCCGGGTACTCGGCATGGTGGGAGGAAGGAGGATCAGGGTGTGGAGTGTGCAGTCCAGTCTCACGGCTACTGACACTTGACCGTGTGGAAGACAGGGTATTTGTGGTGATGCCAAACTGACTGGAAGCATTATCCGCTATCCAACTAACAACCTGTTGACACTGGTCTTGGTTTAATAGTGGTGTACTGCTGCGGTCCCCTAGAAATTGGGACAGGAAGGTTGAGCGACATGATGTGGGCATTTGTCGTGGCGCAATTCGAGCTTGCACATGGACTCGGTCTCTGCCTGCACCACTATCACATCCAGTTCCTTGTCCCTTGCCACCGGCCTTGCGCATTTTCAATGTTGTGCTGCCTGTATACAGCTAAATGAAGGCGTCCAAAAGATGGTTTTTAGCTGCACACTGAGATTACAGATTACAGCGGTTTAATCCCGGCAGCTGGAACGGTCAGACACAAACGCTGATGGGTATACTGTGTTTTGGCGTATACTGCTTGGAGCTACAAGCCACTCCTGCTGCACTAAGATGCTAAATGAATGCAGACAAGAGTTGGTTTTTAGCTGGACACTGAGATTAGAGATTAAAGCCCAGCAGGTGGACTGGTCAGACACAAACGCTGACGAGAATACAAAGTGTTTTGGCGTACCCTAATTTACGCTACAACCCACTCCTGCCTATAGAGAGCTAAATTAATCCCTAAAAGCACTGTTTTGGGATGGATGAGATTTCCAGCCTGTACACCAGCCCCAGATGTGATGCAGGCTGGTATACTGGCACAATGAAGTTTGCTATATACCCTGCCTCCCTGTCTGCCTGTATACAGCTCTATAATTCCTCAGGAGGACTGTTGTGGCAATTAGATTGTCAGCCCTGCGCCTACACTAGCTGAAAGACCACAAATCTGTCCCTCAATCAGCAGCACCTCTCCCTACACTGACTGTCTGTGGAGCAGAGTGACGAGCACAGCGCGGTCAGGTCTTATAAAGACCTGATGACGCTGTGCGGCCAGCCAATCACTGTAATGCCACAACCAACATGGCTGTGGCATTACAGTGTCTGTCAGCCAATCCCTACATGTGGGCTGGCTCTGTAAAGAGCGCCAACATGCAGGGAGGTGGACCCCGAGCATAGCAAGAGTATCGCGATATTAATCGGTACTTGCCGCAGTCCCCCGAGTACCGAGATATTCGTGCGAGTACAAAGTAGTGACAAGCATACTCGCTCATCCCTAGTCATACACCATTGTTTGGGCGCACGGCAGGGCTCGAAAGGGAAGGAGCGCCATTTGACTTTTTGAATGGAAAATTAACTCCAAAAGTCAAGTGGCGCTCCTTGCCTTCTAAGCCCTGCCATGCTCCCAAACAGTGGTTTATGACAACATATGAGTTATCTGTGTACTCAGGAGAAATTGCCCAACAAATTTTAGGATTTATTTTATCCTGTTGCCCATGTGAAAATGAAAAAATTGAGGCTAAAAGAACATTTTTGTTGAAAAAATTAAAACGTCCATTTTTTTCTTCCACGTTGCTTTGGTTCCTGTGAAGCACCTGAAGGGTTAATAATCTTCTTGAATGTAGTTTTGAGTAGCTTGAGGGGTGCAGTTTTCGAAATGGTGTCACTTTTGGGTGTTTTCTGTCATGTACACCCCTCAAAGGGACTTCCAATGTGATGTGGTCACTAAAAAAATGGTTTTGTAAATTTTGCTGGAACAGTGATAAATTGCTGATGAACTTTGAACCCTTATAACTTCCTAACAAAAATTTTTTTTTCCAAAATTGTTCTAATGTAAAGTAGACATTTGGGAAATGTTATTTACTATCTATTTTGTGTCACATAACTCTCTGGTTTAACAGAATAAAAATTAAAAATTTGAAAATTGCAAAACTTTCAAAATTTTCATTTATTTTTTTTATTTTTTCACAAATAAACGCAAGAATTATCGACCTAAATTTACCACTAACATGAAGCCCAATGTGTGACGAAAAAACAATATCAGAATCGCTAGAATCCGTTGAAGCGTTCTAGAGTTATTACCTGATAAAGGGACACTGGTCAGAATTACAAAAAACGGTCTGGTCATTAAGGTGGAAATTGCCTCCGTCACTAAGGGGTTAAAGGGACTGCTGTAAGAGATTTATTTATCTTTTTAGACTCTGATTTGACAGATCTGCCAAAAAAAAAAAAAAAAAAAAAAGGGTCGTTCTTGTATTATCTGTGATCCTTGGGCAAAGCCGGAGTTTGGGAAGTATGAACACCTTGGGCTACTTTAGAACTATGTTTCTAACTTTTGTGGATACGTCAGTAATTGGAAAAAATGTTTTCACTGAATACAGATTTCACCCCTGAATTAAAAGTGAACAATTACCGTATATACTCGTGTATAAGCCGACCCGTGTATAAGCCGACCACCCTACTTTTGCCCCCAAAACCTGGGAAAACCCATTGACTCGTGTATAAGCCGAGGGTGGACCCCAGCACAGGTATACAGCCCCCAGCAGTGTGGTATACAGGCCCCCCAGCGGTAGTATACAGCAGCCTCCCCAGTGGTAGTATACAGCAGCCTCCCCAGTGGTAGTATACAGGCCCCAGCAGTATATACAGCAGCCCCAGTGGCATACAGCAGCCTCCCCAGTGGTATATACAGGCCCCAGCAGTATATACAGCAGCCTCCCCAGTGCTATATACAGGCCCCAGCAGTATATACAGCAGCCCCAGTGGTATACAGCAGCCTCCCCATTAGTGGTATATACAGGCCCCCCATCAGAGGTTACAGTTCCCCCAGTGATATATACAGGCCCCAGCAGTATATACAGCAGCCCCAGAGGTATACAGCAGCCTCTCCATTAGTGGTATATACAGGCCCCCATCAGAGGTTACAGCCCCCCCAGTGATATATACAGGCCCCAGCAGTATATACAGCAGCCCCAGAGGTATACAGGAGCCTCCCCATTAGTGGTATATACACAGGCCCCCATCAGAGGTTACAGCCCCCCCAGTGATATATACAGGCCCCAGCAGTATATACAGCAGCCCCAGAGGTATACAGCAGCCTCCCCATTAGTGGTATATACAGGCCCCCAGTTATATCTACAGGCCCCCCGCAGTATCTACAGGCCCCCCTGCACTATATACAGGCCCCCCCGTTTCCCCCCTCCAGTGGTACACAGGCCCCCGGTTGTATATACAGGCCCCCCGCAGTATCTACAGGCCCCCCGCAGTATCTACAGGCCCCCCGCAGTATCTACAGGCCCCCCGCAGTATCTACAGGCCCCCCGCAGTATCTACAGGCCCCCCGCAGTATCTACAGGCCCCCCGCAGTATCTACAGGCCCCCCCCGTTTCCCCCCCCCCAGTGGAACACAGGCCCCCGGTTGCAGCCGGACACCTGTAAAAGAATCGCTTTCATACTTACCCTCCTCGCTGTGATCGTGCGTCCTCGTCTCCTTCCCGCTTCTACCTGGCATCATGTGACCGCGCACAATGACGTCATTGTGGATGCGCCGGCCGCCGGGTAGAAGCCGGAAGGAGACAGGAGGAGCGCGGGTAACAGCGAGGAGGGCAAGTATGAAAGCGATTCTTTTACAGGTGTGCGGCTGCAACCGGGGGCCCGTGTACCACTAGGGGGGTAAACGGGGGGGCCTGTATATACTACGGGGGGGGGGGGAGCGGGGGGGCCTGTATATACTACGGGGGGGGAGCGGGGGGCCTGTATATACTACGGGGGGGGGGGGGGAGCGGGGGGCCTGTATATACTACGGGGGTGGGGGACCGGGGGGCCTGTATATACTACGGGGGGGGGGGGGGGAAGTGGGGGGCCTGTATCTACTACTGGGGGAGGGCAATGTAATATGCACAGCTCCCCCTGCCGCTGATGGACAGGGGATGCAGTGCATATTGCATTGCACTAATGAGTGGCCGCACGTGACCGGGCGCTCATATTACAGCCTCCCCCTGCCTGATACAGCCCCCGGACAATGCGCTCCCCACACTCAGCCATATAGTGACTCGTGTATAAGCCGAGGGGGGGACTTTTCAGCATAATTTTTGTGCTGAATCACTCGGCTTATACACGAGCATATACGGTAGTCTCAGGAGGAGAAACCAGCAAATTTCTCTAATAAAATCAACAAGTTTAATTGTCAAGTAGTGCATTGTTTTAATAAAAATTTAAATTACCGTATTTTTCGCTCTATAAGACGCACCCCAAAATTTAGGGGAAAAAAGGGACAAAAGTAATTTTTAATGTTAAATGGGGTCCAACTTATAATGCCAGTGTCCGTCTAACAAATCATATAGCGTATATGTCCTTCATAGCCCCCCATCCTGGTACATTGTCCCTCATCATGGGATATAGCCCCCCATCCTTAGCTCTGTTAATCTGGATATAGCCCCCTTGTGCTGGCACACGTCCCCAGTGGCCGGCACACGTCCCCCGTGGCTGGCACACGTCTTCCCTGTCCTGGCTATGTCCCCCATGCTGCTTCCCATAGTAAAATAAAAAAACGCTTTACTCACCTTCCTCCACCGCGGTCCTCCGGGTCTCTCTCCTGCCTCTGCACTCCTCCACTTTCTGCTGCTCACTCAGTGCCTGTCATGGGATCGTCACAGCAGAGAGGCAGCAGGGAGAGCGGGGAGACAGCGGAAGATCAACGCTGGAGGAGGCAAGTAAAACTTTTTTTTATTTTACTCTGGGCAGCAGCATGGGGGCAATACCTAACACAGGGGAGCAATGTGCCATCACTGGGTGGCAGAGGCACATATAATATGCGCTGCTCCCCAGGTCCATCACCGCAGTGCGATTTCAGCACCACGGTGATGGACAGCGGCAGTACATATTATATGAGCGGGACCAGGAGATCTCTCGCTGCCTCCTGCAGCTCCCAGACAGGCTCCAGAGCCCCGTCACCTCCCCTGCAGTATAATCCATAAATTCGGATTATAAAAAGCACCCCCCACTTTCCCCCAAAATTTGGGGGAAGAAAAGTGCATTTTATAATCCGAAAAATACGGTGCTTACTTTTTAACTCCTTTTAAAACTCAAATTTTTTATTTCTGTTTTAAATTTGACCTCATTAACCCCTTCATAACCCAGCCTATTTTGACCCTAAAGACCTTGGCATTTTTGGCAATTCTAACCAGTATCCCTTTATGAGGTAATAACTCTGGAACGCTTCAACGGATCCTAGCGGTTCTGAGATTGTTTTTTTCGTGACATATTGGGCTTCATGTTAGTATTAAATTTAGGTCGATAATTTTTGCATTTATTTATAAATAAAAAAAAAAAAAAAATTGTGAAAATTTTGAAAATTTCACAATTTTCAAATTTTTAATTTTTATTATGCTAAACCAGGGTTATGTGACACAAAATAGTTAAATAACATTTCCCACATGTCTACTTCACATCAGCACAATTCTGGAAAAAAAAATTTGGGGGGTAGAAAGTTAAGGGTTCAAAGTTCATCAGCAATTATTCATTTTTCCAGCAAAATTTACAAAACTATTTTTTTTAGTGACCACATCACATTTGAAGTCCCTTTGAGGAATGTACATGACAGAAAACACCCAAAAGTGACACCATTCTTAAGACTGCACCCCTCAAGCTACTTAAAACTACATTCAAGAAGATTATTAACCCTTCAGGTGCTTCACAGTAACTAAAGCAACGTGGAAGGAAAAAAATGGACATTTTAATTTTTCCAATAAAAATGTTCTTTTAGCCTCAATTCTTTCATTTTCACATGAGCAACAGGATAAAATGGATCCTAAAATTTGTTGGGCAATTTCTCCTGAGTGCACCGATACCTCATATATGGTCATAAACCACTGTTTGGGCACACGGAAGGGCTCAGAAGGGAAGGAGAGCAATTTGACTTTTGGAGCTAATTTTCCATTCAAAAGGTCTAATGGCGCTCCTTCCCTTCTGAGCCCTGCCGTGCACCCAAACAGTGGTTTATGATCACACTAGAAATAGGCCCGATGCTATCGCATCGGGAGGGCGTCACTGCCACTTTGCGCTCTTTTTGGCCCCCCTGCGCTCCCTTTGACCACCCTGTGCTCTCTTTGACCCTCTGCTTAGCCTTGTGTCTTTGCCCCCCTTCCCGCTGTCTTTTTCCCAGTGTCTCTGTCACCCCTTCCTTCTCTCTTCTCCCCCATGACTCTGCCCCCTCTTCCCTCTCTCTGCTACCGCCTTTAGTCTCTCTGCCCCTTCCCTTTCTCTGCCCTTCCTTTCATCTCTCTGCCCCTTACTCTGCTCTCCCCTTTTATCTCTCTACCCTCTTTTCCACTCTCTGATCCCCCCTTTCTTCTCTCCCCTTCAGTCTCCGTGCCCCCCCTTTAGTCTTTCAGGCCCCCCCTTATGCATCTCTGCCCCTTTTCATCTCTGCCCCCCCCCCCTTTCGTCTCTCTGCAATCCTTCAGTGTTTCTGGTCCCCCTATGTCTCTCTGCTCCCCCTTCCCTATTTCTGCCCCCATCAGTGTTTATGGGCCCTCTTATGTTTCTCTGCTCCTCTTCAGTATTTCAGGTTCCCACCTTGTCTCTCTGCTCCCCTTCAGTATTTCTGGCCCCCCCTCCCCCCGTATGTCTCTCAGCCCCCCCTTCCTTCTCTGCTCCCCCCTTTTATCTCTATGTCCCCCCCTTCATCTCTCTGCCCCTCCATCTCTCTGCACATCCCCTTCAGTATTTCTGGTCCCCCTTATGTCTCTCGGCCCCCCTTACCTCTCTGCTACCCTTCAGTCTTATTGGTTGTCCTTGTTTCTTCCCCCCCCCCCCCTCAGTATTTCTGGTCCTCCTTATGTCTCCGTTAACCTTCAGTATTTAAGGTCCCCCCTTATGTGTCTCTGCTCCCCTTCAGTATTTGTTCCCCCTATTCATCTCTCTGCTCCTCCTACCCCCTTTCATCTCTATGCCCCCCCTTCATCTCTCTGGCCCCTTTCAGTCTTTCTGGACCCCTTTATGTCTCTCTGCCCCACTTCCCTTTCTGCTCCCCCTCTTTTGTCTTTCGACACCCCCCTTCCCTCTCTCTGTCCTCTCTTCAGTCTTTTCTGGTCCCCTCTTATGTCACTGTTTCCTCTTTAGTCTTTCAGCTCCCCCCTTCTGCCTCCCCTTCCCTCCTTCCCAGCTGTGACAGCTCCGTGTCATAGCTGGGAAGCAGTGAAGAGTAGACTGCAGGAGGCGGAGCTGCAGTGATGTCCAGTCATGTGACTGATCACATGACTGACATCACCTATTTGGGTAGGACCTTTGGTAAGTTGTCGGGGGTCTGCAGGCGCCAAAGGGGGGTGCGGGCGCCGGAGGGGGGGTGTGGGGGTCTACTGCTGAGAGAGATGAGGGACACTGAGAAGGGGGTGCGGAAGTCTATTGCGGGGGTTTGCGGACACCGGAGTCTACAGTGGGGGTCTACTGCGGTCAGCGGCATCAGGAGAGGTGTGGTAGGAGGCTGGCTGGGGTCTGCCGGTAATTGCGGCTTGCGATGGCGCGCATGCGCGCCATCGCTCGCGGCGCTGGCATCCGGCCGCGGTGCATACCAGAACAGTGGTACAGTCGCCGGATGCCAGCAACTGGCAATTATTATATAAGATATGAGGTATCAGTGTACTCAGGAGAAATTGCTCAACAAATTTTAGGATGCATTTTATCCTGTTGCCCATGTGAAAATGAAAGAATTTAGGCTAAAAGATAATTTGTGTGAAAAAAAAAAAGTTCTTTTTCAATTTTACAGATCAATTTGTGAAACATCTGGGGGTTCAAAGTGCTCACCACACATCTATACAAGTTCCCTGGGGGGAGTCTAGTTTCCAAAATGGGGTCACTTGTGGGGGAGCTCCAATGTTTAGGCACTCAGGGGCTCTCCAAATGCAACATGGTGCCCGCTAACAATTTGAGCTGATTTTCCATTCACTTTGTTAGCGGACACCATGTCGCGTATGGAGAGCCCATGTGTGCCACCAGCACAAGGGCAACTGGAAGAGTTGGGGTACGGCACCAGAAAATGGCGTCTCTAATGAATGCGCTATCTTCTGGGGTGGCTGTGGGTTGCAATTTGCAGTGTGGAGGGTCCATAATCTTTGGGTCTCTCCACGCTGAGGATTCCAGCCCCTCAGCTGCCCAGCGGTACCCGGCTGGCAACCAAAAATATGGCAAAGCTCGATGTCATTTTATTTGTAGAAGTAAATTTTAAAAAAAAAGAAAGTTAGGCTCCAGTGCTGATGGGGAGTGATCTGATCACTCCCCATCATCTTCACCAACATGGCGGCGGAGTAGGCACTTTTGCTGGTCGCTGCCGATTTTTTCCTGCTGCCGCTTGCTTCTTCCCACCGCAGCCTGGATGGACCAGGTGAGCATGGGGGATCGAGCTTCAGAAAGCAATCAGACAGCCCAGGCACAATAATCCACTAAGTGGATCACAGTGCCTGGGCTGCCAGATCACTATTCTGCAGCCTGATCCCCCCCATGCAGGGGTATCGGGCTGCAGAGAAGCGGCGGCTCACCTGGTCCATCCAGGCTGCGGTGGAAAGAAGCAAGCGGCGGCAGGAAAAAAAAACGGCAGCGGCCAGCAAAAGTACCTGCACCGCCGCCATGTTGGTGAAGATGATGGGGAGTGATCAGATCACTCCCCATCAGCTCTGGAGGGGGCGATCCTGTTTCAACAGCCAATCACAGTGATCCTGGGAACAGGGTGGGGAATCCACCCCAACGACCTCAAGCCTTGGTGCTCTGTGATAGTAATCACAGAGCATCGGGACCCGATGGCGGTTACCGCAGCAACGGTGCTGCGGTAACAGTCATGGTGTTTGTACAACATCATGGGTCGTGAAGGCACCGACTTTCATGACGTTGCACAACGTCAAAGGTCGGGAAGGGGTTAAAGAGGACCTGCCACTCCCCTGCTGCATTCAGGGAAGGGGCTTTCCCGCCATGTGTCTTTGTACTGTGTATCCCGAGAAATAAACTTCGGAAAACTCACCGTTAGAACTTATGAAGGCAGTCCCTGGTGCAGGAGCCAGCTCGATGGACGGGGGCCATTCCCTACCCCTCGGCTTGTTTGTGCCGCCTCCTGATGTGCTGTTTATGCTTTGCTCAGACAGCAGGGCAGGAATCTCGAGCTGACGTCAGTACAAATGATTTACATGCTCTGTGAAGCAGGATGAGTGACAGAGGAGGAGGGCAGAACCAGCCCAGTAGAAGCAGGACAGAAAGGCAGAGGGGGAGGGAATGGCCCCCGTGAATGAAGCTCACTCCAGCAACAAGGACTGCCCTCATGGCTTCTAACAGTGAGTTTGCCTAAGGTTATATCTCGGGATACACAGCACACAGACAACATGTGGGACCCCTTCCCTGAATGCAGCAAACATGCTGCATTTAGATTGCCATGCAGCAGGGGGTGACAGGTCCTCATTAACTACGAAGCCAAAATAATGTGCTAACTTTATATTTTGTTCCAGTATAATTATGTGAAGATTTTTAGGATTGTTGTTGTGACAACATATTCTAGAGAGAATATTGAGTGTGTGATCCTACACAAACTTACAATGTCATATTGTGCAGACACCTTTTTGCCAAATAGAATTGTAATGCAGTTTTCCAAAAGATTTCTATTCAGATTTGTGCCTAGTAAAAATTCTTAGTAAGTATTCCTTAGGGTGGAAATGCTTCAGAAATGATTTGAAGTTTAGTAGTACAAACTATTAAGCTAGTCCAAACTAAAATAAGAATAAAAAAGGACAAACAAAAAGCGAACTGCAATATACCTTTTTGTCACCAGGTGGCGATCACGCATCTCAGAACGTTCAAACCACACATGTGGACATGCCCTGGCCATGGCTCTCTGGATTACTCCCATAAGTCCTCCATGAACCTGTCCAACCTGAAAAACGCATATAATGTTACAATGTGATAAATCAATAGTACTTGTCAAATACTTTTCACAACAAGTAAGGCATTTTCACAATACTAAAAAAATAACCATTACTCAATTGTCTGAATGCCACTACCGGTTCTTTAGGGCACATAGCTTCCTTAGGTCTTTGCGTAGTGTAGCAGGTTATATATTTTACAAGTCTTACAAGGATTTTACATATAAAGTGCATCTACAGTTTATTAAACCGATCCGAATTGCACCAATGGATAGAACCAGGGGCTGGCTGGCAAATTTCAGGGGCATTTCTAACAAAAGTTCTTTTTTGCCTCAATTCTTTCATTTTCACATGGGCAACAGGATAAAATGCATCCTAAAATGTGTTGGGCAATTTCTCCTAAGTACACCGATACCTCATATGTGGTCATAAACCACTGTTTGGGCGCACGGCAGGGCTTAGAAGGCAAGGAGCGCCAAACAGTGGTTTATGATCACATATGAGGTATCCATGTACTCAGGAGAAATTGCCCAACACACTTTAGGATCCATTTTATCCTGTTGCCCATGTGAAAATGAAAAAATGTAGACTAAAAGATAATTTTTGTGAAAAAAAAAAAAAGTACTTTTTCATTTTTACAGATCAATTTGCGAAACATTTGGGGTTCAAAGTGTTCACCCCCCATCTAGATAAGTTCCCTGGGGGTCTAGTTTCCAAAATGGGGTCACTTGTGAGGGAGTTCCAATGTTTAGGCACACAGGGGCTCTCCATACGCGACATGGTGTCCGCTAACAATTTGAGCTAATTTTCCATTCAAATTGTTAGCCGACACCATGTCGCGTATGGAGAGCCCCTGTGTGCCTAAACATTGGAGCCACCCCACAAGTGACCCAATTTTGGAAACTAGAGCCCCCCAAGGAATGTATCTAGATCAAAATGGGGTCATGTGGGGACATTGTGTGTGCTGTGTGTAAACAAAATGTAAACTTTATTATTGTGTGAGTGTACGTGTGAATGTGGGAGTGTTTGATGTAACTTTACTGCAGTCACGTATGGGGGCAGTCAGGCGCACGAGGGTGCAGTCAGGCACACGAGGGACACTAGGGCAGAAGGGGGTTGTTAGGCACAGGGGGCACGAGCCGGCAGCAATGGGGGGGGTGATCACTGGGGCAGAAGGGGGCTGTCAGGCGCAGGGTGGGGCAGCGAGAGGCTGTCAGGTGCGGGCAGGAGCTGGCAGCAGCAGCAGGGGGTTGATCACGGAGTGCGGGATGACCGGAGAACAGCAGAGGTTACCGGCTGCGGGTGAAGTTCTGCAGCAGTGGCGGTGACAGCAGCAGTGGCAGGAACCTTGCTCTTCAGCTTCTTCGGATAGGATGAAGCTGAAGAGCGTGGTCGGCCATTGTAAACAGCCCCTACACATCTGATTGGAGGGCTAGCATCACATGCCCAGATTGTAAATATTTCACCCATTTCCATGGGTGAAATATTTCAATCACTACTATTGGGCATCTGACTTTTAACTGCCCAACCGGAGGGCTCCTAGCAACGGTGGGGGGGTGGCGCAAACCCACGTGGAGTCATGTACAGGTGGTCACGTAGCTGTGGCTCTATTAACCCTTCAGTGACCCCGGTTAATAGAGCCGCAGGAAGGGAAACCCGCGATGACGCAGCATATGCATCACGGGTTGAGAACTAACTTGTTTTGATGACACATATGCTGCGTCATTGGTCGGGAAGGGGTTAAATCCAAGTCCCTCGACCTCTCTCTGATTTTTACCTTCCAGCAGCTTCATCTTTTACAGAGTTACTCCAGTCAGCCTGCAGGGCTTTGTGACCTGCCACCCCTTGCCTTACATAGAGTGATTGGCTCAGGGTCAGAGTGTGTCAATATGTGGATGTTTTAAATCAACCGTTTTACCTCACCTGGCTGCAGTTCACACTGTGGCTACCCTGGTCGCAGGGGAGCCACATGTCAGCAAGAGGTTAAAACGCCAGAGGGTAAATACTGTATTTATCGAACCATCAGACACACCCAGATTTTAGACAAGGATATTAGGGGGATAAAAATTAAGTAAAAAATGTGCTTTAAATTAACTTATGGGGGAGAGGGGGTCTGCTGCTGACAGTGTTATACTGCAGTCCCCAATCACTGGATATAGAACCCCCCTATAGAACCCCCCATCACTGGATATGCCCCCATCCTGGCATATTGCAGTTCCCCCACCACTGGATATTGCAGCTCCCCATCAGTGGATATGGCCCCCATCCTGGCATATTACGTCCTCCCAATCAGTGGATATGGCCCCATCCTGGCATATTGCAGTTCCCCAACCACTGGATATTGCAGCCCTCCATCAGTGGATATGGCCCCCATCCTGGGATATTGCAGCCCCCCCCCACCCCATCAGTGGATATGGCCATCCTGCTGCAGGACCAATTAAAATAATAAACAGTATACATACATACCTGTCCGCCATCCCCTCTGTCTCTCCCCTTACAGCCACAACGATCTCTTCCTGTCTGTGCGAGCATCCGATCATGTGACTAGGACACGTAGAGATGACATCACTGTGCAGTGCCGGGTCACATGATCGGATGCCGGCCTGCACAGACAGGAATAGATCGATGCAGCTGCAGAGGGAGAGACGGAGGGGACGGCAGACAGGTATGTATGTTCATTATTTGAATGTGTGCTGCAGCAGGGGGGCCAGTACACTTAGTGCACTGTAATATGCACTGCCTCCCGCCACCGCTCAGCTCCAGCACTGAGAGTTGGACAGCAGGATGCAGTGAATATTACAGTAGACTAATGAGTGGGGACACATGATCACAGGATGCTTCTGCAGCCCCCGGCAGCCTCCTCCAGCCGCACCAGAGCTGCCCCCCAGCATGTTGCATTCAGACCACAACACGCACCCTCCACTTTCCCCCACAATCTGGGGGTAAAAAAGTGTGTCTTATGGTATGTAAAATAAATTTAATAGATTTAAAGCAACACTCCATAACTGGAAAAATAAAAACACTTGAGTGTGCGTTAAATCCACAATGTATTTTGCTGAGAATATGCAGCAGATCTGCACCAAATATGCATGTTTTCCCAGCAAAGTCTGAGTTTTGCGTGTTCCTGTCCGCATGGTGCCTTTTTTCCCGCAGACCAGCTGTAAATTTTAGTGTAGGAAAATCTGCAGCATGTCAATTTTTGCTACTGGTTTTCCCGCACTAAATACACCAATTCCCCTACCCCCGCCTCAGAAACAGGGCTTGTGCCCTATGTTAATGTGTACAAATGTGCTACAAAAATGTATTGTGAGCTGTATATAATATGTGGGAACCTGGTGAGGGGCTGTATGATTGTGTAAAAACTATTACTTTATTATGAAGTCCCATCGACTTTTACAGAGAGCGGGGACTGCTCTGCCTCTTCCATGACATTTGCGTAGGAGCGAAACTGTCAAAAGCAGCATAGATAGTGCTATCTACATCAAATCTGACGGTTCAGTGCGTACAGAACTTTCAGAATAGGCATAACGTGCTCCTACACAAATTTCATAGAGGAGGCAGAGAAGTCCCTGCTCTGGCTGTAAAAGCCGACAGGACTTCAAAGAGGGATTATAATAAAGTAATGATTTTTCGACAAACACTGTTTGAAATAAATGGTCTTTAATATGTACCTCAAGAATACTAGGGAGACATCACTGAATGACGTAGGGGATGTCATGCACATCAATTCAGGGTCTATAAATTTTCCCAAGGTGCCACATGAGAGACTGACTTACGGATGGTCAAACTAACAGGCTAAACTTAATTACTAAATTCTGATTATTATTTATATTCACGTTATCACTTAAAGGGAACCTGTCACCAGGTTTTTGCAACCTAATCTGAGACTAGCATAATATAGGACCCGAGATCCTGATTCCAGCGATGTGTCACTTACTGGCCTGCTCAGTGTAGTTTAGATAAGAATCACTGTTTAATCAGCTGGAGATTATCATTAGCAGTGTACATGGCCTGCTGCCAAGTAGTCCAGCATAGTCACAGACTGCTAAATCTGCAACAGAGAAAACACTAATTTTATCAAACTGACAGCAAGCAGCTCATTAAATGACACATCACTGGAATCAGGGTCTCCATTTCTACATTATGCTGCTCTCAGATGGGGTGGCAAAAACCTGGTGACAGGTTCCCTTTAAAAAAGCAGAATCAGGGTTGTTGATTGTTGCTACCTAGGCGATTATTGTAAAATGTATTGGAATTATTGTAACATCTATTATAGCAGCTATTAATAATAACTTTTTTTTTTATAAAGTTTATAAAAATACAGTAAATTGTACTGCTCCTATTTAGAACTCGTACGTCAATCAACAGTTCATCAGAGTAAGATGTTCCACCTCTGCACTCCTCCGCCACGCAGTATAATGTGATCATCAATTCCCATAAGTACTAACAATTTTAAAAAATAGAACTATTCACCTAACTCTGTTCCAGCCAATGCTCTAGTCTGTGTACTGAGCTTCGCACATTAGTGACAAGTGCTGCGTTATCAGACGCACAGGCTTAACAGTGGAAAAGAGCTGATGGTTCTCTATTCTATCAATTCTATCATTGAGACACCAGGGGAAGGGTGATTGCATGGTGTGGAAGGCAACTGGTTCCAACTCTTTATAGTTCCAGTCCGTGGGCAGCACAGAAAACAGCCAAAAGGCCACATGTGGCCCATGGACCACAATTTGCCTGGGCCTGGTCTACATTATAAAACACTGCAGAAGAGACCAAGTCACTCAAGTCTGACCATCAGAAGCATGTTGCACTCACAGAAGATAGGCAGGAGTCATTTAGACAACAGGATGCCTTACATAGCAATACATACAGCTTTGTACTTACCATCGCATAGCAGCCATCATTAGCTAAAATAATTATATCAATTGGAGACGTGTGATTGGCTACACAAATCCCCCCCTTTTTGGGCCTGTTTTCCCTGTGAAAATAAAATAATAATGATGACAATAATAACTGTAATCATAATATTAATATTACATATATTCCTGAAGAAGCCTGGATATGTGTTTATTTTTTTGTTTTTTTTTAACATCAGAATAGGACAATGTTGTCACTATTTTGAGTAAAAAAAACAGTATTATATATAAAGAGAAATATGAACATCACAAAAAAAGGTGTTGAAAAAAAAAAACAAGCATACTTTCCTCCTGACACCCTGCTGGTCCCAGTGCAAATAACCCCTGAACTTCTTTTAGTGTCATCGAGAGGTTACTGTCCCATCTCCCCGGGGGTAGGGAGAGCTCAAGGGACAATGCAGAAGCTCCTGTCCTCAATAAGGAAAGCTCTGCATAACGATTTGAGAGGTATGCTGGGGGAGATGAAAAGGGAGATGGTATGCTCTCCCAGACAGCCTGACCACATTGAAAGGAAGATGGCGGAGTATGCAGCCGCCCACAATGCCCTAGCAGATGACCATGTTGTGATGGAAAAACAGATATCCACTTATCAGCGCTAACCATGGGACTTAAACGGATGTTACATCTCCTGGATCTATCCTCTAAGGGGTGTCCCCGAGTCTGTGGATGACTCAGAGTTGGTGACTCTCCTGACTTCCTTTATCAAGCATGTCCTTCCTGATGTCTCCCTGCGATGCCTATGGATTGAAAGAATCCATAGAGTCCCAAAGCTCCCTCACATCAACCAGTAGCTGCCTAGGGATATACTAGCCTGTATGCATTGCTACAGAACGAAAGAATTTCATGCAGGCCTTGAGGAAACGTCCAGCCCTCCCTGAGAACTTATCCAAGCTCTCGGTATTCCCGGATTTATCTGCAGGTACCCTTGCCAGACGCAGAGAATTTGCCCCTATGTGCAAGATACTAAGCGATAATGTGATTCCCTACAGCTGGGAATTCGCAGGTTCGCTTCTCATATCAGGGTACTTGTCATGTTTTCCACGTTCCTTAACAGCTTGAATCAGCACTTAAATTTTGGCACCTGTCACTTTCATCAGGAGAAAGCCCTAACTCGGGACCCAAACGAAGCATGGGGAAGATGGTTGCTGACTGGGGACTGGGATGAGGTCCCCATGTCTCCCTTGCCCCGAGATGAAAGGAGTTGGGGTATGCAGAACATAACCTCCCTTTGCCACAGTGTTGGTGAGAACTTAACCTGGACAAGTGCATATCACCACAGAAGTATACTGTACCATAGAAGTACAGTATACTGTACCCCCCACCGCAGACAATAGCCTGCCTGACTGGTTTACATATGTTTTTTTCTGTTGTTTGCTTCTTCTTGATTATTCTGTTCCCCCCATCCTCTATTTTTCCTGCATGTCCTGGGTCCGCCATCAGCCTTGGGATTTTCCACCATGAGTGTGACGTTAAGTCACCTTGAGCATTAAAGGTCTGAACTCTTCGTCAAAATGCTCGATGTTATGGTCAGAAGCTAGCAGGACCAAGGTGGACATTTTGTGCGTCCAAGAATCTCACCTCTTAAAAGAGGATAACTTCAGAGTACAGCACTAGCTATTTAGTAAAGCTTTTTCTCGAACCATTCCTCAAAAAAAGCCGGGGTATGCATATTTATTAGAAACTTTGTTACCTTCCAGTTAATTCGCACGCTCACAGACCCTATGGGACAGTATATTATTCTCATTTGTTTGCTGGAGGACTCATTGTTTACAATTGTTAATGTTTATGTCTCTAACTGTTCTCAAGTTAAATTCATGAGAAACATCTTGAAAACGGTAGGTGGTGTCTAAGGGTATGCTCATTATATGCAGGGATTTCAACATCACACTCTCAGGAGAGTTAGATTGCTCTTCCGGGTCTACGCTTGGGCATGGGGAACTGGGTCCCTTATGCAGAGAGAAGCACATACATGATATCTGGAGGTACCTGCACGCCATGGAAAGAGATTATTCCTTTTTTTCCTACAGGCACAGATCCAATTCTAGGATTGACTATTTCTTTGTTAATAGTAAGATCCTCCCGGCCTGTCACTCTGCAGAGGTGGGACTGATCACGTGGTCAGACCACATAGTGAGCATGGAGATTTCCGTGGCATGCTGGCCTGTGCTCCTGCGGACCTGGACATTGAACTCAGGACTCCTGTCAAGACGTGAGGTGGGCAAGAGTGTGGGGGTGGGCCTGTCATATTTCTTTCGACTTAATGACAATCAAGAGGTCTCGGACACTGTGGGCATTATACAAAGCTTATGTTCGATGCTCTTTATACAAAGACAAAGAGCCTCTCAAATTAAAAAAGATGGGGAGCGGATGAAGTTGGCCCTCATCTCAGCTCCACCAACTGGAATAGTAAGAAAAGTTGCCTCACAGCCCATGGCTCTAAACAGATACTACAACTTTACATGCAGTTCCGTATCGTCTTGGTAGAACAACATGAAAAAACCTGAGGAAAATAAAGTCATCTCACTACGCAATGGGAGATAGGGCTGGAGCATTATTGGCAAAAGGAATAAAAAAGCGGGAAAGTAATTGCGCCATAGAATCCATGTGAGATCATACAGGGAAGCTAAACAAAAAACAGACAACAATTGCAGAGCATTTTGCCCATTTCTACTCCCAATTATACAATCCAAAAGATGACCCTACTATTCCCCACCACACGTAGGAAGACATTCAGGGTTTCTTCAGAAATTCCAATCTACCCCGCCTCTCTGAAGCCCAGCTAGAGAGCCTAAACTCTCCCTTTACTTTGGCCAAAGTCGTGACCACTATTAAAGGAACCAAATGCCACTCTGCCCCTGACCCAGATAGACTTCCAAATGAATACTATAGACACTTTTTCTCTATTTAGCCCCCTTTCTCTTCAGAGTTTTCGCCCATTGATAATATACTGGGACTATATCCCCTTTGGGTTTCGAGGCCACCATTGTGACTATACCCAAACCTGGGAAGCCCATGGACGATCCGGGAAATTATCGCCCCATCTCCCTCCTCAATTGGGATGTAAAAATCTTTTCTAAACTTCTGTCTGCTAGGTTACACCAAAGTATTCCATCTTTAATAAATCCATACCAAGTGGGTTTTGTTGACAGACCAGGGATGGCACCAGGAGAATAGTGGACCTTATAAAGGTGGCGGAGGAGTGGGGGGGGGGCCCCCAGTGTACTATTGTCCCTAGATGCCGAGAAGGCCTTTGACCGGGTACACTGTGGATACCTCAGATCGGGGCTGGAGAGCTTTGGTTTTACTGGCCCGATCCTCTCGGCTATGTTGTCTTTATACTCAGCCTAATGCCAAGGTGCTCTCCTCTGGCTTTCTCTCGTCAGGGTTAAGAACAAATGGGACACACCAGGGATACCCCTTGTCACCAATAATCTTTACCCTGGTTATAGAACTTTTGGCTGAAGCCATACGATCAAACGAGGAGATTTCCGGCTTCCAAACAGGCTCCAAAAACCATGCTTTTGGACTGTATGCCGTTGACATAATGGTTTGTACTAACATAGAGAGGTCTTTGCCTGCAGTAATGTCAACCTTGGCTCTCTACTCAAAAGTCTCATATTATAAATTAAATGCGGATAAATCTCTAATATTTCCAATTGCAGTGCCCAAGGCTCTTAAGGACATGTTAAAGCTGAAATTTCCCTTTAGATGGGAGGAGGAGGGTATCCCCTATTTAGGGATTACATCGTCACACCGACTAGTCTCCTGCAATGCAGAAAACCTTTTTACTGCTCTAAACATCCCTTGCTCTCCCTATGCTCGAATCCACGACTTCAAAATGCTCTTGCTTCCCAAAATGTTGTATTTATTCAGAAATTTCCCCATTGCTTTCCCAGTCAGAGTGATCAAAAAACTTTAAAAATTAACTATCAGATATTTATGGGCAAATAGGAAACCCAAGGTGGCTGGAAAGATCATGCACCTTCCTTACTCTCTAGGGGGCATGGGTGTGCCTAACATAGTCAGGTATCACATAGCCATTATCTTAGAAGGAGGTAAACACTGGTGGTCTCCTAACCAAAACTCAGGCTGGGTACAGATTGAATCCCACTAAGCCAAAAGAGAATCACTGTGCCTTTTATTGGCAGCAAAGACTCTCCGTTCCACGACTGACCGGCTACTCTTACCTACCATGCGGACTATGCTTGCACGTTGGAGAGAAGTGGTTAGGGATTGGATCACTTTGCCCCTTAAAACCATCAGTGTTAAAGCTCTCAGTATCCATATCCCATATCTAAACCTAAAACCGTGGGAAGAAGTGGGCATATCCAACCAAGGAGATGTGATTCCCTTGTGCCCTTTGACTCTTTATGCGACAAGTTTCCCGGAATAGCCAACACCCAATTTCAATACTTGCAAATTAACCACTTCCTTAAATCGTCCAGTTGCCCATCATTCCCGTCAGCCTTTAAACTTTCTTCATTTTATCTAAACTTCATTCCATCAGAATTTCAACACTCAAAAGGCCTCTCTGGTATCTACATAGAAATAAATAACCTCTTTCCCTCAAAGCCTAGCTATATGCTTCGCTGGGAGGAGAACCTGAACTTCCAAGCTTCTGTCGAAGAGTGGAGATTTGGTCTAAGGGAGGCCCAGAGATCGTCCAGGTGTATTAATCACCTGGAGTCTCTGAAAAAGATCCATTTGAGATGGTACTATCCCCAACACATTTGGTCCATTTTGCCCCCAACCAGTCCTCCCTATGCTGGAAACAATGTGAAGAGCCCATTTGTGGTAGTTTTGCCCCAAAATAGCTTCCTTTTGGATAGTTATAGCTAGCTTACTGAAAACTAATTACTTACGGCTTCCAGAATCAGCCTCGCTGCTACATGGAGATCTCAAGCCCCTCCAACTCTTGGAGACATGGTAGAGAGACTTAACACAATATTTAAATATGAATACCACCTCTCTCTGGACTATCCTTTTATAGAGAATCCTAAAGAGCTGGCCCCTGTGGGCATCTCACCCTCTAACCTCCTCGATCCTTTAGGACTCAAATGTTGACTAGGGGCCTTAAGGTATTTGTGGTTTATGAGTATATGCCTCACGCAGGCATCTACTCTAAGCTTCACAAGGACAGTTACAAGGTACACGTGATAGCAGGACTCGCACATACCCCCCCTTGCCCTCTCTAGGAGGCGACTTGTTTGACTGTCCTTAACTGAACATTTAAGACCCAAATATAGAAAAGGGAAAAGAAGCGCAATAGGGTTATCTTTTTATATGGAGGGACTAAACATTCTGCACCATATGTATCAGTGTGAATGGTGCCTTATGCAGGCCCATAGTTGCATGGCAAGTCGCCTCCCACACCTTGTTTGTAGGTTGAGGTGATTTATCAGCCTGCACCTGGGCTTGCTACACAAGTGGGGTCTGACTGCGTCCTGCAAGTGCAGTATTGGTTTGTCTATGGCACTGATGGTATGTCTTTTGATGCTGCTTTTTCTAGTACTTTTTGTACAATTTTGATAGGACTCATGAGCATGGGAATCCGTGACGTGGATCATGAGCTTAAGTGTCTTGGCCAACACATGAATCAATATCCCATTTATAAAAGTTTTTTGTTCATTATACAAAAAACTTTTCTGCACTCTCTTCTTCATTTCAGGGTGTAGTTGGGCCCCTAGAGGGCGCCATTCATCTATTGGTGCAGAAACATTGTACTGTACGGCCCATTGCTCAGGCAGCAGAGCTTTTTGGTAGCTTTCAGACATTCTGCACCATATGTATCAGTGTGAATGGTGCCCTATGCAGGTCCATAGTTGCATGGCAAGTCGCCTCCCACACCTTGTTTGCAGGTTGAGGTGATTTATCAGCCTGCACCTGGGTTTGCTACACAAGTGGGGTCTGACTGCGTCCTGCAAGTGCAGTATTGGTTTTTGTCTATGGCATTGATGGTGGGACTAGATATTACTAGCCACTCACCCTGGGGGGGGTTGTATAGCACACAACCAGCATCTAGACATGGAAAGATGAGTGCTGCAAGGTCCACACTTCAAACGATCAACGTGGTTCACAATTGTAGGGATGGACAGTGTTCACGGACCTGTGCTGCGCTATTCAGACCATTAAGGATCAGCCGATGTTCATCACTAAAGCTTTATTTCCAACGCGTTTCGGAGTTAGTCCCAACTCCTTCCTCAGGGAACAGTAGAACTACTGTTCCCTGAGGAAGGAGTTGGGACTAACTCTGAAACGCGTCAGAAATAAAGCTTTAGTGATGAACATCGGCTGATCCTTAATGGTCTGAGCGTAGCGCAGGTCCTTGAACACTTATCTGAACATTGTATTTGATGTCCACTCCCCAAAGAATGAATATTCATGCATCATTACACTGTCCTGCCCTTCTCTGATGTGTATGATGCGTGACTCATTCACTGCATACAAAGAAGGGAGGGAGAAGGAGGAGGAGGGGTGATTTTAGCTGCAGCTATGAGCTCTTCATGTCATTGTGTGTATTGGAGACATATGTGCAGTCTGAGATATTTCTATGTGATAACATTTGATCCTTGCTCATCAGATACTCACATTACATGTCTGCAAGAAAACCAAAGTTTATATATACACATAGAAATCTTACAGACAGCACAGGCTGCAGTACAAAATACCTCCCAGCACAGAGGCGAGGGACAGAACATCAGCTTGGATGGGTGTGGATATTTAAATAACACTTCGTTCAGCTGCTGCATATTCCTCTGGTAATGGACAGGACTAAGGCTGGTTTCACACTGCGGTCAGATCAGGTCAGGTTATGTGTTCCAAAACCAGGAGAGGAACTTGCAGAGAAAAAGTATAATTGAAAGATTGACACCTGTTCTAGGTTTTGGAGTCACTCCTGGTTTTGGCACACAAAACCTGACCTGATCTGACCTGACCTGATCTGACCGCAGTGTGAAACCAGCAAAATGCACCAGCTCCCTTCAGGGTCTGAAAATGCTTATAGCATGAAAACTACAAATGTTATAATAATGATTTTATATGTTTTTAAAAGGTCTGCCCAGGCACTATTCAAGGGCAATATTAGTATCATACTGAAAATGACCTGACAGAGTCCTTTTTAACAATTACACAAGGCATGCATAGATATGATGACTTCTTTAACAAGATAGATGTTTGTATCAGATCTCTTAGGGCCCTTTCACATCAGCGTTTTTTTCAAATCGCGGCAGATGCGGTGAAAAAAACGCATCTGCCGCGATTACCGCATACTGGCTGCACTTGCGGCGCGGTTGCGGTAAACGCCATACAAGGTATAGGCGGACTTGCGGCAGGTGCGGCAAGTGCGGTTTTGGCACTTGCGGCAGGTGCGGGCGCGAAAAAAAAATGCTGTCAGCCGCGGGTTTTTTCGCGGCCGCACCTGCCGCAAGTGCCAAAACCGCACTTGCCGAACCTGCCGCAAGTCCGCCTATACCTTGTATGGCGTTTACCGCAACTGCGCCGCAACCGTGCCGCAAGTGCAGCCAGTATGCGGTAATCGCGGCAGATGCGGTTTTTTCACCGCATCTGCCGCGATTTGAAAAAACCGCTGATGTGAAAGGGCCCTTACCTGGTGTAAGCTGCTGCAGGAAAATGAATATTTCATCCAAGAGAGATATAATGTAGGAATCTTGAGAAACTGGGTTTCTCAAAGACACGTTTCTTAAGCCATTGATAATTATCAATACATTATTTCTATGCCTGGGTTTTATATGGAGTGGCAGATGGTTGTGGGACTTGACACTGCATCTCACTCCAGGACAATCTGCCATTAAATAATAAGATGGGAATTACCAGCTCAACTATGGCCAGTTTGATTCTATTTTGTTCACACCATTCCCCTAATAATCAAGTTTTTTTTTTTTCTTTCTTTTAAAACTGTCAAACAACCTGAGATAAGGCTTCTAATTTAATTCTAATCAATACTATTTTATCAAGCCGGTGGCTCACAGGACTCTTTATGGGCGGGTCTTTAGGCTGATTTTCATGGTTACCCTGTGAGCCACACCCTCTTATTAAAAGCTAAATAAAAAGGCCAATAAATCTGGAAACATACGGTGAATTTATACACTTTATAAAGAACTAGGATTATGGAAAGCAGCAGAAATAAAAGTAAAAACTATCCACATTGGACCTGGTGACCGGTCCTCGTTATAGCAGCTTTGAATTTACATTGAGATGGACGTTTATGAAATTTGGACTCACTTGTTATGGTATCTAATGGCACTGGAGAGGGCTCGGCCACAAATTCGACAGCATACCAAATGGACTTTCTCGCTCAACCAGTTTTTTGTCCTATAATAATGATGCAAAAATGTATAAAATCAATGTGTTACTAGTAAGTTAATAGTAAAGAAACTAATTTCTTTATAGAAAATTGCAGTCTCCTAAACTTTTCTGAACAGTGCTAAAAGGTCAAAGCTGTCCATGAAAGGGAATCTGTCAGAATCAACCCTTCTAAGGCATTTATATAGGCATGTAGGTGATAAAAAGATGGATAAAAGGATACCTTGATATATGTGATTTCATGTTTCTACAGACCTTATATTAAATGAAAGAGAGCGTTACATGTAATAACTGACAGTCGGCTCTTCTGAACTATATGTCTCACGCTGGTAACACCCCCTTGTCATGTAAAATAAGCCCTGGAGACAGATTCTCAGGGAGATCAAAGTGCGGCCAAACGAAAATAAAATAAAATGGCATATTGCCCTTGGATGATGGGGTTGAAATCATTTATTCTCTACATGCTAAAATACAAAACAAAAAACAAACTATGTTCTTAATCATAGACTGGTATAACTTAAGTATCTATAAGGCTTACATAGGACACCAGAACCCCTAGGACATAATTTGGATGTCACCAAGTAAAGAAACAAGAAGAACAGACATTTTAGTATGATGAAAATGCTAAAAAAAATAGTCATCCATATTATTACTGATCATTTCTCTGAAGAGGCATTTACCTGCCGTTTGGCAGCTGCCCAACAAGTGTGGCTCCCAAGACCAGCCAGCTGATCCCAATAGTAGCCAAGGTAATCCTGAAACAGAGAAAACAGGAGCAGGTTGTTAATAGACAATGCATGGCATTACAACAACACACTTTACTCAACAACAGACAAAAATGCTACTTCCTTCACGATAACTGAGCAAACACTTCATATTATGAATCTGTAGTTGACAAATAGAAAAAAAATAATAAATCAGACATCACTCAATGAAGAAAGGAGAATTTCTAGAACCTCATATCTCCATACTGTATTCTTGCTATGAAATGTACTGGTGTTTTGCAGGATGCACCAAATAGAACCTGACAGCCATGGGCGAGCAGAACCAGAGGGCAAATCTGCCCTCTGATACTGCTTTTTCCCGGCTTCGTTGCTGGCACTGTCCAGTGTTGAAATATCATCACAGTGGCTTCAGGGGAGCTGGTCGCGGTGCTGATATTTCAGCCATGGAGCTTCCCAGGTGCTGAAATTCAGCGGCGGCTGCTTTTCACAGCAGCCGTTCATTCAGCACCAGGTATCCAAAAACCGGTACAATTTTCTGCCGGTTCCGGCGCCCATAGACTCCAATGTTACGGGGCGCCGGTTCCAGTTTTATCCGATTTTTGCACAATCAGGCGCCATAGCGATACATGGGAGCAAATTCGGATCCGGTTCACACCGGACAGCCCCGGCCTTGAAAAACTGTGGTGTGAAGCCGGCCTTAGTAAACTATTTAGGAAACAAGAATTAACTTTTTTTTTATGCAAAAAAAAAAAAAATATTGGGAACATCAGATTTAGCAGGATTGTTAGAAGATTAAATGATTTGCCAAATGTAAAATCAGAAGCAAACAAACTGCAGTTGTTTTGTGATCTTTCTGCAATTTTAAAGCAACTCCTAAGTTGTTGTTTATCCATGGCCTAAGGTTCAAAGAGAGAAGAGCATATTTTAGGTTAGCATTTTATTATTAATTCTCAACCCACCTCCCTCGTCCCTGCATGACTATTCCCTTAAAAGAAACCTAAATTTCTTAACTAGAGATGAGCGGAAACATGGAATTAAGGGTTTAGGTGGTGATCCCAGACTATTTTTTGCGCAGTGTTTAGAGCCCGAACTTGATCCTGACCTCATTGAAAGTCACTGATTGGCAATTCAGCTCTCTGCCTTCATACAGCCAGCGATAAGCAAAACACTTCCGGGGGGTTGGAGGGCAGGGACTTTTTGTTAATTTTGGAAGCACACTACACCCAAAAACTGGCTTTCAACCCCAGTGTGAGCCGATTAAACACTGCACACGGCTCGTACTGGGCCAAGTACAGCGATGCTTGCTCCAGTGCTTTAGAAGCGTAGAGCACCCAATTTCTGGCTTCTCTTTTAAACCACTTTGTGCAACTTGTTGTACCTGTACATCACAGAACAGGTGCACATTTATGCATCCTCATCAGGAGATATTGCAGAGCCAACAATATCATAGCATTCGGGGTTCTGCGGAATTGGCATAATTTTTTTTCCTTCCATAGTTTGTGCTTCATTGGAAGACATAAATTCAACTATAAACTGCAATATCTACTTAGCTACAATCAATTTTCAACCTCAATGGAAAAAAAGACTTCAGAGTATTGGAGAAAGTGCCAGGGTGGATGAAGGTTATCACACTCCTGGTAGATTCAAGTAGCTTTATTACGCTTTTGTAGCTCAAACCAAGTACTTTTTTCAAATTCCACTACAGCGAAGGGATTTACTTATAGCAATACATAACATTCACATATACCATAAGGTATATGTAATACATAGTACAGTAAAGGTGTTTGACTGGTGAAGGGACCTGCCCACAAGAGCACAAGGAAGTAGACCGGAGATTAAAGTAGACTGTGATACTTTGGAAAAGTGGGCAATAATCCAGTTATCAGCATAGAGGTGGCTTTTAACACCTTAGTGACGAAGAAATTTGTCATTTTTCATTTTCGTTTTATCGCTGCTCGGCTTTCAAGAGCCATAACGTTTTTATTTTTCTGTCGACACAGACATATGACGGCTTGTTTTTTGCGGGACGAGTTGTACTTTCAGATGCAATGATTTATTCTACCATATAGTGTACAGGGAAATTGCAAAAAAAGTGCAATAAGACATTTGTTTTTTGGGTTTTGTAGCCGCCATGTTCGCTATATGGTAAAACTGACGTGACCGTGTGATGCCTTGGGTCAGTACAAGTTTGTAGATACCAAACATGTATACCTTTATTGGTATCTAGGTGGTGGAAAAAAATTCAAAAGCATGAAAAAGAAAAACATTGCACTTTTTGCGCCATGTTCTGCGACCCGTAGCGTCCTCATTTTTCGGGATCTGGGGCTGGGTGATGGCTTATTTTTTGCGTATCGAGCTGACATTTTTAATGATACCATACTTGGGTGGATGCGCTGTTTTGATCGCCCGTTACTGCATTTTTTAGCATTGTTGCAGTGACCAAAAAAACGTAATTTTGGAGTTTGAACCATTTTTTGCGCTACGCAGTTTACGGATCTCATTATTTGATTATTTATATTGATAGATCGGGCGATACTGAACGCGGCAATACCAAATATGTGTTTTTTTTTTTTTTTTTATACTTTTATTGTGGATGGGAAAAAATGGGGGTGATTTGAACTTTCATGTTTTTTGTTTTTTTTCAACTTTGTAAAAACTTTATTTGCTTATTGATTCTTACTTTTACACAGCCCCTGTGAGAGGCATGCAGCTGCACAGTCCGATCGCTTCTGACAGATACAGAGGAGCTGCAGCTTCTCTGTATCTGTCAGAATCGCGGAACTGTTGTGGTTCGCAGCCCCTGCCAACCACAACCAGGAAATGCTCAGTGACAGGCTCCGGGGTCAAGCTAGAACCCCGGCCTGTCCATTCAGCACGGGAGATCTTGCAATACTATTGTGAGATCTCCCCTGGAGCCCGGTAAGCGCGCGCTGCCCGCTCCGGCTCCCTTAGATCCCGCTCTCAGAGATTGATGGCGGGATCTAAGGGGTTAACATCACCGATCGGATGGCGGGACCGATTGGTGCTGTTACTCCCACATCTCAGCTAGTGAGATCAGCTGAGATGTGGGAGGTTTGAAGTGAGCTCCACGCCGGAGCTCACTTCAAACACCGGGTAACGACAGACTGACGTCTAGAGACGGAAGGCTGTCGTTAAGGCGTTAAAGTTCATTATGCGAGTTTTAAAGGTGGGAAGAGTTTCATTAGTTGGGATACGGAGTTCCATTGAAAGAAGGATAAATGGAGAAATCTTAGAGACGGCTGTATAAGGAAAATATAAGATGAGAACAAAGGAGACTTTTGTAAGGACAAGCAAACACATGTAGGGAGGTAGTAGTAGATATCAGGTCAAAGATGCATAGGAATAATTATACAGGGTGGATAGATGCACCTATATAAAATAAGAATGGCTGGTGATATCAACTTCCTGTTTGTGGCACATTAGTATATGATAGGGGAAAAACATTTCCAGATGGGTGGTGACCATTCTAGATGGGTGAATCATGTAGTAATTACAGATAACCAATGGCATTGAGGTTTCCATTGATGAAGAATGGCCCCACTATCTTTGTACCCCATATACCACAACATATTATCAATTTTTGTGTTCCAACAGTCTTGGAGGGATCTTACCACTTTGGGTCAGTGTCAGACCAATAGCGGTGGTTTTGTTTGTTAACTTCACCATTCACAAAAAAGTTTGCCTCATCACTCATCTGAAGGCAATTGTCTATGCTGTGAAGATACGATATGTGCAGCATCTGAAACAACGGATACTGGAAGCCTGTGCTACCATTTCTTCTGCGGTGTTGCTATCAGTGTGTCAGGAGTGGGAGAAGAGGCTTGCATTGACAATCCAACACAAGGGGCAGCACTTTGAACACCTTTTATAAGTGGTCATAAACTTGTAAATAACTCATGAAAGAATAAAGTTCTGTTAAAGCCAAGCGCACCATTGTTTTTCTTATGAAATTCTTAATATGTTTGATATGTCACATGACCCTCTTCCCATTGAAAAAAATAAAGTTGGAGCCAAAATAGCTGACTTCAAAATGGCCACCATGTTCACCACCCATCTGCAAAAGTTTTCCCCCTGCCATATACTAATGAGCCACAAACAGGAAGTTGATAGCACCGACCATTCTCATTTTAATTAGGTGCATCCATATAAATGAACCCTGTAGATAGCCTTATCAGTCATGTTCATAATTGTTGCCTAAATTGCTTGGAAAGCAGAAGATCTATAATAAGGGAATTGGTAGAGGAGAGCAACAGAAGATAACGAGTTAAGTTACCTGGACAGTAGAATTGAAGATGGATTAGAGGAGCATAAAAGTATTGAATGGGAGGTTCCAGAGAAGAAAGTTGCATTAGTACAGGGGGTATAAATAATTTATTGTCTCAGATCTCCATTGTTACTTCTACTATTATTAAGTTTCTAATAACTGAAAAAACTAGTTACTGGTATATTACTAAAACATAACCCATAACATTGAATATAGTCTAGTCTGCAAATAGCACAGTAACAAGCAAGAGAAGCTGAAAGATTGACATAATTTTGCAGGAAATGTTTCAGTATTTTATTAATTTAATACTAGGTTTAGCATCAATAACTGATTAATATATAGGCTTGCGAGAAAATATTAGGAATATAATCACTTCCCATGAATGAACTATCCATTCATATAATAAAAGAACAGTGTACTTTCCATTAGGACGTGAAAAGGCGGACTGCAAGTCCCCGTAGAGTAGATCTAATCAGTCCTTTCTGTCACCAGAGAATCTCACTCTTCTGCACCAGTACTCAGCCAGTACTAACCTTGCCAACTGACTTGACTATTGTGCCTGTGATCACCTTGATATATCTTGGTGATCAGTGGCGTAACTTGACCCTGGCGGGCCCCGATGTGGCACAAATCCTGGGTGAGGAGTGTGGGGGGGGGAAGGAGTGCGAGCTGCTGTCCTAGGCGTGGAGCTGGTGGGGGGGGGGGGTTGAGCTGCCGTCCTAGGTGAGGGGCGGGGGCAAGCTGCTGTCCTAGGTGAGGAGCTTGCCTGTCGAGCCGCACATTGCAGGCCAGGGAGCCGGGGCGGCAGATGAGTGGAGAGGAGGGGCGGGATCAGCCGCAGGAAGCTTCCCTCACTACACCTCCTCTCCTCTGACACACGGTCGCGGGGGGGGGGGCCCTATAGGTGCTTGAGGGGCCCCCTACCCGATTGGGGCCCTGGTGCAGTTGAAGCAGCTGCACCACGGTAGGTCTGCCCCTGATGGTGAGCACTAAAGAAAGTCTTCCCCAAACACTTAAACATACTGCCAGATCTACAATGGAATGGTTCAGATCAAAGCATATTCATGTGTTTGAATTCCCAGTAGCAGTCTAGACTTAAATCCCATTGAGAATCTGTGGTCCAGATGTTCCCCATACAATCTCACTGAGCTGCATTTATTTTGCAAAAATCTCAGACGCACAAAGCTGATAGACACCCAAAGACTTGCATCAGCAATTGCAGGGAAAGGTGGTCCTACAAAAGTATTGACTCAAAAGGTCTGAATGCAGATGCACATCACAATTTTCAGATGTGTATTTAAAAATATTTAGAAAACCATATATCATTTCCTTTACACTGCACAAATACTTAGAGTTGGTGCCTCACAAAAAATCCCAATAAAATACATTTAATTTTGTGAGAAAAAAATGTGGAAAAGTTCAGAAGGTAACAGATTTTCAAGGTACTATAGGTTACAAAAACAAAACAAAAAAAACAGGGACTAGGAATAAATAGCTGCAAAAATACATATATTTAAACTTCATATCCACTTTGAGTTTGAGTGCCTCAAATGATTAAAAAAAAAAAATTATGGAATTTGATTTAATTATCATTTGTGGGTTCTACTCTCTAAAATAGGGATACACCGTTTATGGAGTGTTTATTTTAAATATGCCTTGGGGAGCGATTTCAAAACTTATCTTGCCCATTAAAAAAATATATATTTTTGACATCTTCAAGGAGTTTGCAAAATGGTTGCAAAAATTTTAAACTCACTAACAGTCAAAAAATAAGAGAACATTTTAAATATGATAATAGCGTAATTAATAAACATTTACCATATGTTTACCTGATATAAAAGGTCATTTGAAAATTACTATTTTTTTTTTTTTTATTTTGGATTAAAAAAAAAAAAAACATATCAGCCTAAGGTTACCATCAGTAAGAAATACAATGCGTCACAAAATTGTCAAAAATCACTGACCGAAAAAAAAATTTGTCTGTTTTTCTCATAAATGAATATAACAGACATCTGCATGAGACCTTGGTGACACGTCGGATTGGAAAATGGGTTTTAATCAGGAAGGGGAAACTTAGGCCGGCTTCACACCACAGTTTTGGTGTATAATATAATAATAATATTTATTCATTTATATAGCGCTATTAATTCCATAGCAGTTCTGTCCGGTGTTTTGCAGGAAACACCGAACAGGACCTGACAGCCCCGGATAGAACAGAACTGGAGGGCAAATATGCCCTACGGTCCTGTTTTCTGCTGGAATCAGCAGATTGCACATTTGAGGAGCTGTCCCTGCTCAAATTCAGGAGCACAGCTAGCGGGAGCTAGACACTGTCATGAAATTTCAGGCAGGGAGCTCTCCAGGTGCTTAAGTTTAGCGCCAGCCAGCGCTGAGCTCCAGCACCCGGCGTACGGGAACCGGACAGTTATGTTTGTCGTGTGCGGCACGATCCGGTGCCCATACTCACATGTTATTGGGCACCGAATCGCTCTGGATCCGGGTGGATCCAGTTACATGACACTTTTTGTCCCAGACACAAAATGCTGCAAGCAGCGTTTGAGTCCAGAAGAAAAAAAACTATTCTCCCGGATAGATGGGAAACGGATGGCAAATAGCTGCCATCCGGCCCCATAGGAATACTATGGGGCTGAAACCTGATCCGGGCTGTCCGGTTCACACCGGACAGCTCCGGATCAGCAAAACAGTGGTGTGAAGCCGGCCTTAGCTGTGAAGGAAAGTGGGTAATCATTCCAAATCCTCCTGCTTTATAGATTGCTGCCAAAAGATAGCAGGTGCCTTCCCGTGTCTAGACTTCAGAATGCTCCGATACCAACACATGATGGTCTATATAGATAATCTTATGACACTGGAGGAAATATATTGCAGGCTTAAAGTTCATAATTTCACAGTCCATACTTATTATAATGTGGGAAATAAGTTTCTGAACCTGCAGCAACAAGGTGACAAGCAAATACATTGAGAGATACCTGAAAGGTTCACCTAAACTTGTCAGTAGTATGAGATACCAGCTTAAGTCACAACGTAATGGCAAATAACTTAACCAAAAGCCCCAATGTCGTCATGGAAAGGAAAAATACATATGGGTACATGTAAAAACCTCTTACCGTAGAGGTAGGAGAATGCCGTAACGTACAAAAACACCAAGTACCCAAATAATCGTCACACGAAGACTGAGATACTGGAAGTTGTGGTTTGTCCTTGTGAGAAGATTCCATGATATGAGCTCTTCTGAGGAGAATCTCTGGGTGACCTCATCGTCTGCTATGGCTTCAAACCCTTTTTTGGAGAAGTAGAACACATCTGACAATTCAAAATCACCACGCTGTAAGCATTGGCTTCTGCTTTGCCTCAAGCCCCCAATTTCTGCCTCCATGGGCGACTCATCTCGCTGAATGATACCTTTGTAGAGAAACAGCAAAAAGATGTTTAAGGTTTTATAGTTTCAACTATACTCACTGTAAGATACTTACTATAGATCGGTAGTATAGAGTGGAATACGTTCACATTCAGTATACATTTCCACATTTGCACTGTGGGACGAGCGCAGGGAAAGTGCCCAGTGAGGGGATAAATTGCTGAATACTGAGTGACAAACTGCTGAGACCCCATTTGAAGCAGAAATATGGATGCTTCATGACTTGTCTGCTCCATTCAGACAGGGCTCTGCAGAGCCCAATTCCCAAGATCAGTAAGGGTCCAAGCTGTCAGACAGGAGAAATCAATAGGTTAGCCCCTAAACATCACTATATTTGCCATAGACCTTTTAAAGAGAGTCCTAAAATGAAACGAAGAATCTAGCATTCGGAGAAATATTTTAAAAAGTGTAGTCTTTATTGTCAACTTTAAAACACATCAATTTCAGTAGAAATTGTACCACAGGGCAGGGATACCCCAAATTAATGCAACCAGCATCTCTGACATCAACCTGTGCTACAATCTCGATATTCAGGTACCAATGTCACGCTATCAACAACTACAGACAAACCGCAACACACATAACCACCAAACGTCCATTTTGCAATTCAATAGTAATTTTTATTGGTTACATCAGGGTTTTTGGAAGAAGTTAAAAAAAAAGTGCAGTATATTCTACATACAAGGTCGATTCAGCAGCATATTTTTTATATATCTCCAATATAAGACAATTACAGAGCATATGGATGTACAGAAAAAAAGATACACAATTCTGTATTTGTAGAGATATTTATATCCTTGTCTGTTAGTGAACCTACAAAAACTCCAGATATCTATATGGAGTGCAGACAACAGCTTACATTTAAGCATTGTACATCTTATAATATGCATAGCAGGTTATAGTCAAGTTGTAGTGCCAATTATTCCTACTACAACTGTAGTTATAGCTGTACCTGTTTCTCAATCACGAATGTTATATAGTGGCTCTATTTAAGTATAGTCGTGCATGCTATAGTTATATAGTCAAGACTGGATGTCAATGGTTGTATACGTTAACAGACACTGGCCCATATGGCCACTATGTGCATCTGTATCTTATCTATCGTCCAGCTACACAAAAGGGGCAGACGTTTCAACCAAATGATACAATAACATGTCACTGACTTAATCACCAGTATAATCCAAGTCATAAGTGAACTACAGGCACAACAACCTATATTGGCACAGAACCTGATCATGGCGCTGCTTCACCGACCTGGCGTCCTCCCCTACAGCAGTTTTGACGAGTGTCTTCGTCAGGGGGTGGAGTCATATCGGCAGCTCATGGATTAAAAAGGCTAAATTAGCCAATCAATAATCAGCATCTGTAGGACGCTCCTGTTGCCCGAAAGGCCCCGACCACATCTTCCGCAGCGTCATCGGCCGCGTGACCTGTCATGTGACCAGTACACACGTCCCGATAGAGACACTGCTAAGGCCCCTTTCACATCAGCGTTTTTTTTCGCGGCCGCACCTGCCGCAAGTGCCAAAACTGCACTTGTCGCACCTGCCGCAAGCCCGCCTATACATTGTATGGGGCTTGCCGCAACTGTGCCGCAACCGTGCCGCAAGTGCAGCCGGTATGCGGTAATCGCGGCAGATGCAGTTTTTTCACCGCATCTGCCGCGATTTAAAAAAACCGCTGATGTGAAAGGGGCCTAAGATGAGCAGACAGAGCGTCGCATAGCAGCGGGAGCGTTACCGCTGATGGCGATTTAACCCCATAATAACGAGTGCCCAGTATCAAAACTAACGATTTACACAGATCATATCCATAATTCACAATTGTCCAGTATCATGAATATAGCATTCAATGGCAACCAATATGTTGAAAATCTAGAAGTGCCTTAGCTATAATGATATGATTCACAGTATCTAATAATAGGATCTTCTTGTTTAATATTAACAAAACATGTTTAGGGACAATATTTAACAATGTAATTCAAGATATGATATATAATATTGCATATAATGATACAATTCACAGTATAATTCACGTATTGTTTGCTGGGGCACAAATTGTATATACTGTTTTTCATTAAAAGACTCCATTCCATATAAGCGGCCCTATCATCCACCCCTTTATCTGCCCCAAAATGAAAATAGGGTGCCCATTTGGACACATTTCGGCGGATACACCCCAAAGTCGTGGATACAGTGAGAATGAAATGGTGTTCAGATATAAAAAAATTTTAGAAAAAGGTTTAAGGGAGGATTTATCCCATTACCCCGAAGTAATTCCAGGAGATTATAAAACCCCACAGCAAGCAGCTAGTAACTGACATGGATTCAGTATCTACATTTTTTGCTGCTTTAGGTTAGGTGGAAATACCGGGAAAGGGCAGGTTTCCTTCAGGTTAGTTTACAAATTTTTAGAGAAGTAAGACAAAAAACAAAAAATATATTTACCCAACCCTATGTACTACATAAGTCATAGTTAAAGTGTTGGCACCTTTAAAAAATTGCCCCAAAAATGAAGTACGGTATTTCCCCCAAAAAAATTCTTGCAATTACACACTTTTTGTCGTAGACTTGTTTATTTCCTTTTTGGGTTTGGAAAAGCAAAAGGGGAAAAAAAAAAGGAAAATTGAATAAAAAATTTTACACAAAAAAAAACCCAAAAAAAGGGGTGTACAAAATTGTTGGCACCTTTCCCAAAAATTTTGGGGAATCAACTGGGGTTTCAAGCATGTGAGCTCATTCAAAATCACCTGGGCAAAAAAAACAGGTGTGGGGCAATATGAAATTTTACACTTAGAGCCCGATAAAAAAGGGGGGAAGTTGGTCCAATCTTTGCACTGCGCGACGGTGAGTGCGCCACACTAAGCACAGAGAAACAAAAGAGATGAGGTCTATGAGAACTTTAAAACCCAAAAATTTTTGGGTTTTTGTCCACACTACGAAAAATAAATCAAAAAGTTTTTAAACCCCTAGTACTGTAGTAATTCCATGGATAAGGGATGGACAGCACAAAAAAATTGATAAAAAGGGGTTTCAATGCAGGATAGTTGAATGGGTGGAAAAGGGGAAACCCCAATTAAGTTCCAAAGAAATTCAAGCAGTCCTGCAGGCTCAGTGTGCATCAGTGTCAGCGCAAACTATCTGTCAACATTTTGGGAAATTTGAAGAAACACTATGGCAGGAAAAACCCCAAGGGGGTTCATTACCAATACAAAGGGCTAAAAAAGCAAGGTTTGAGTTTAGTAAAATGTATTGAGTAAGCCAAAATCCTTCTGGGAAAAAATGTCTTGATGGGCAGATGAGACCAAGATTGAGTTTTTTTTTTTTAAAGCACATCATTCTCTTTTTACAAAAAATGAAAAGAGGGCCCACAAAGAACACAGTACCTACAGTTTAAAAGGGGGTTTTCCCCGGGTTATTTTTTATTTCATATTTATTTTCTAGGCTGCAAAATGTTGGGCAATCTGCAATATAATTTTTCAAAAATTTTTCAGGGGTTTTGTAGTATAAAATTTATGATGGGAGAGAGTGGGCCAGGGGG
>JARQOC010000003.1:301465614-301519780 GCA_033576535.1 Allobates femoralis | reverse complement strand
TACAGTGCTAACCACTGAGCCACCGTATACAGTGCTAACCACTGAGCCACCATATACGGTGCTAACCACTGAGCCACCGTATACAGTGCTAACCACTGAGCCACCGTATACAGTGCTAACCACTGAGCCACCATATATAGTGCTAACCACTGAGCCACCGTATACAGTGCTAACCACTGAGCCACCATACAGTGCTAACCACTGAGCCACCATATACAATGCTAACCACTGAGCCACCGTACTGTGAGTGTATGCCCCTGTGAGTGTATGCCCCTGTGTGTGTATGCCTCCCCCCTGAAAATAAGACCGGGTGCAACATTCGGAGCAAACATATTAATATATTAATTATATTATTCAATATTCCAAAGAAAAAAGATGTCGCACTCACCAAGGTTGCGTTTTTCTCCCTTTATTTGTTGATGCAATCCATGCGATCGAACAACATAGCAGGGAGGGGGTGCAAGGGAGGCGGACGACGGTACACCGTTTCGCGGTCGTGTGCCGCTTCTACGGGTCCTCTACGGCCGTAGAGGACCCGTAGAAGCGGCACACGACCGCGAAACGGTGTACCGTCGTCCGCCTCCCTTGCACCCCCTCCCTGCTATGTTGTTCGATCGCATGGATTGCATCAACAAATAAAGGAAGAAAAACGCAACCTTGGTGAGTGCGACATCTTTTTTCTTTGGAATATTGAATGCTCAGATATCTATATTGTCAGCACCACCAGGTTACCTGCAGCTACAGGTCACATAGTGACACGGACTTACTGCATAAGGGGATAGTGCCCGGTGTTCCTTCATTAATAGTTATTAAATATATTAATCTCGCCCGGCCCCTGACAGCAGCCTGCCTCCAACCCCGCCCCCAGGCCCCGCCCCCCACTCCCCCTCGGCTCCGAGAGGCGTTCCAGGAAATATTTTTTTACAAAAAAAGCACTGCACACCCTATAGCGACATATGCACTCACCCCACAGGGACACACACACCACAAAGAGACACACACAACACAGACAACCCACAGAGGCACACACACATAGCCACCCCATAGGGACACATGCACTCACCTCACAGGGACACACACACACCACAAAGAGACACACACACACCACACAGAATCCCCCCACAGGGACACACACACATACACACCCTATAGGGACACATGCACTCACCCCACAGGGACACACACACACCACAAAGAGACACACACAACACAGATACACTAACACCACACAGACCCCCCCCACAGGGACACATACACACCCTATAGGGACACATGCACTCACCCCACAGACACACACACACACCACAAAGAGACACACACAACAGAGACACACACCACACAGACCCCCCCACAGGGACACACACACATACACACCCTATAGGGACACATGCACTCACCCCACAGGGACACACACATACACACACTCCAGGGACACACACACCACACAGACCTCCCCCCACAGGGACACACACATACACACACTCCAGAGACACACACACCACACAGACAGACACAGATGTGCATAAATCACCTCACACAACTCGCCTCATACGTGTGCTATCTTTAATTTCCAAACATAAACATCTGATTAAAAACAGCCAATGTGCAACACATGTGCCATATAGGGAATTAAGGCAGATGTCAGTCACGTGAGCTGTCTATTATGTGTATGTGTGAGGTAACATATACTGCCTGGCCAGGGGGAGGGTTTACTGTTGGCTGGAGATTTATTAGGCTGCCTATAGCAATCAATCACAGCTCAGCTTCTATTTTCTTACAGGTCATTAATATGACATATTCAAATTCTATTTTGTTATAGCTAACATCAGTTATTTATTAACCCGGGCGTAGCCGGGTACTACAGCTAGTTGAAAATAAAACTATAAAAAATGCACTTATTTGGTATTGCAGCATTCAGAAATGCTTGATCTATCAATATGTAAAGTAAATAAATCAGATCTGTAAACTAAGTAATGTAAAAAAGAAGTCAAGACACCAATATAAAGGTTTTTTTGGTCACCGAAACATTGCAATAAAATGCAATAACAGGCAATCAAAACATTGCATCCACCCAAACATGGTATCATTAGAAATGTCAGCTCAAACCGCAAAAAATAAGCTATCACACAGCCCCAGATCTCAAAAAATGAGGACGCTACGGGTCGCAGAACATGGCGCAAAAGTGCAGTTCTTTTTTTTTTTTTTCAAACTCCTGAATTTTTTACCAGTTAGGTAAAAGTATACATGTTTGGTATCTACGAACTCATACTGACGCAAGCTTTTACCATTTAGTGAACATGGTGAATAAAAAAAAATGTTTTGGAATTTCACTGTTTTTGCAATATGATCGCACTTGGAATTTTTTCCCACTTTCCAGTACACTATATGGTAAAATCAGTAATGTCATTCAAATGTACAACTCGTCTTGCAAAAAAAAAAGCCCTCATATGTCTCAATTGACGGAAAAATAAAAAAAAGTTACGGCTCTTGGAAGCAGGGGAGGTACAAAAACGAAAATTGGGTGATCAGGTTATAGGTAGAGAACATTCTGAAATGAATCTTCTTGTGTGATTTTTTTACAAGGTTCATGGCAGCACTGTAGATCCACTAAATTGATATTGAAAAACTTTAATTTAGTGGTTCAAGAAGTATATCGATGACTCGACAATAAATAGAGTTATCAGAGAAGTACTCTGGCTTGAAATTAGATTTGATGCACTCGTCAAATAAAAGGTTTCTTCTGAGTTTGAGGAAGCATAATGGCTTATGTGAATTGGCCTGATGCTGACAGTGCTGGTTGGGATAATCTCTGACCTGCTCATGTGTAAATAAAGAATAACTCTTTTATTCGGTGAATGCGGCAATTATATTTATTAGCTATGGAGTACTGATTGTTTATCAGGTATGCTAGACAGATCTACTGTACTGTAGTTTACATTTGCACTAGATTTGATAAAGCTTTCACCTTTGAATTAGGCTAGGTTCACACCGCGATTTTGTGCTGTCATGTTCTGTCCGGTGTTTTGCAGGATGCACTGGACAGAACTTAACAGCCCCTGGGCAAAACAGAACCGGAGGGTAAATATGCCCTCCAATCCTGTCTTCTGCCGGAATCAGCGGCTGCCGCTGTTCAGGTGCTGAAATTGCAGCATAGCAGCTGCAGGGAGCTCTCCAGGTGCTGAAATTCAGCGGCGGCTGCTTTTACCTATTTCTTGTCGGATCCGGCGCGATCCGACGCCCATAGACTCCCATTCTATGGGTGCTGGATCCAGGAGGATCCAATTTTATCCAATTTTTGCATCGGACACAAAAAATCATGCAAACTCCGGTTTTGTGTCCAATGCAAAAATCGGACAAAACCGGATCCTCCCTGAAAACCACCAAATCAGACCCAAAATATGCACAATCCGGCACCATAGGGATACATGGGGAGCATAATCGGATCCGGGGCTGTCCGGTTCACACCTGACAACGCCGGAGACGAAAAACTGTGGTGTGAAACCTGCCTTAATCTTTATTGCTTTTTTCTTGACATTTTCATGATACTGTTACTGATAATAAAGACTTGGAAGAAGAATAATGTGCCAGAATTCTGTCTTAATATCTGCCAAAAAGTGACTCTCCAAACTATCTGGTTTTATACATTTTAGGAGCTCAGAGGTTCCGCTTCTACTGATTTACCTTCTAGAGCTCTGCATCTAAGAGCTGTAATGTCTCGGCTTTATTCTAAAGACTTTGCTCAACCACAGGAAAAAAAGCAGAATGACTTCTGTGAAGCTGTAACTACGAGTAAGGTAATTATTGTGCGGTGAAATTATTAACTGGCATAACAATATTATGTTAGACAATTTCATAAAATGGACCCTAGATGGCGCCGTTGCTGAACTTTCATGTGTAGTCATACTGTTATTCCTACTCTGAGCAGTTTTGGTATTATCCATTGGATATACCATAAATGACTGATAGATGCAGACTTCACTGGGGTAAGGGACACAAATGATGAAAGAAAAGGTGACTGCTTCTCTTGTTTTTCGGATATCCTTACCGCCAGGACCAGGGCGGTTCCATGCACCGATGACCAGCCTAGGAACTTGGACAAGTGGGGTGATCGGAACATTTCTTTATTATATATTACAGTAGTTTAGGTATTCATGGTTACGACCACAAGCAATTAACAAATTACATGAGATACCACAAAAGTTTTACAAACATTAATCCGAATAAAAAATAGTATTCTTTATTAGATGTTCATTAAAAACAAGGATCCATACAGGGTTTTTAAATCTGACACATTTCTGGCACACATTGGCACCCCATGTCATAGAATACAGCAAAAGATTGTGATTGATTGACATGACTGATCTGGCATTTTCCTGTTAAATCCCAATCTTAAAACAATCAAAAAACTTACCAAAAGTCTAATATCCATTGTACTTAGCAGGACACAATAGGTCCAGTGATAAGGCAACGCAAGTGCATAATACTGGTGGGCAATCACTCTGAGGCTGCCACAACATGGGGAGGTGATTGGTGGTATTTATATGCACACAGATGAGGTTTCCATAGGGTATCAAAGAAAAATATTAGAATCTGAGAGTCCTCAGTGGTTAATGGCTAACTGAAAAGATGGTAAACATAGCAAGCTTTCGGGACACTGTGGCCCCTTCATCAGGCTGATAATGACACAGATTTTGAAGACACATACATATATATATAAGCAAATGAGAAGAAAAAAAAACAGTCGTAGATGCTGTAGTGAAGGTGACAGGTGACGTAAAGCAGAGTCAGGTTAGGGAGGAAGAGAGGGGATAGGGAGTTGAAACTAAAATTCTAAGATAAGCGGAACACATTGTATTATTGTTATATGGTAGTAGTCTGTGGAGAACTGAATAGACTTAAAGGGATCCTGTCACCCCCAAAACACCTCATAAGCTATTAAAAGATGCCCCTAGAGCATATTCACACTTATCCTACACTCCTTTTAGCTCCTAAATGCATATATTGAAAATGAAGATAAACGTTATTAAACTACCTCATTAGTGATGTTAATGAGTGACTATTGTATGCATAGTCACCCAGGCAGGCTCTCCCTCTTCCTAATATCACGCCTCAATAGGCGTGATCTTTAACTCACATTCAAATGCGCGCCTCCCCGCTCTCCTATTCCGGCCGGGGCTGCAGTGTGGGGCTGTATGACGCGAATCGCGTCATTTCCGGCTTCAGGTGATGTGGGTACACCCGCGCCGCTCTGTTAGCTTCAAGCGCCGCACTGCGCATGCGTGCTGGAGGCATAACAGAGCGGCGCGGGTGTACCCACGTCACCCGAAGCCGGAAATGACGCGACTCGCGTCATACAGCCCCACAGTGCAGCCCGGCCGGAATAGGAGAGCGGGGAGGCGCGCATTTGAATGTGAGTTGAAGATCACGCCTATTGAGGCGTGATGTTAGGAAGAGGGAGAGCCTGCCTGGGTGACTATGCATACAATAGTCACTCATTAACATCACTAATGAGGTAGTTTAATAACGTTTATCTTCATTTTCAATATATGCATTTAGGAGCTAAAAGGAGTGTAGGATAAGTGTGAATATGCTCTAGGGGCATCTTTTAATAGCTTATGAGATGTTTTGGGGGTGACAGGATCCCTTTAAATGAGTTGGGGAAAGCAATAAAAGGAAGCGAGGGTGTTCACATAAGAAGTGTCAAATGTTCATTGTCCTCAAAATGGAGTCTGTTGGAAGATGTTAAATCCCCAAATTGTCTTTTCAATTTATATAAAAACGCATTAATCTGTGATGTCCCCAAATGTTATAGGGCATCAGTCACACATGAGGGTATGAGGCAGACTGTACGTATGCGACCTATTGCTTACGCCCATAATTAGATCAGGTGGGCTGCCCAGCACTAGATACATCCACCACAAGGGACATCAAGACCCTTCTTCCTCCTTGAATCTTCAGTCAAATACAGGTAGTAGCCAGGTGTCAAAACATACCTGCAGTCACTTTGTGTGCACACCCACACTGACACTTGGAGTGCTACTGTGCCCCTCCAGTGTCAGGACTCAAGTGCAGCAATGCTAAATGATTTTAATGCAAATTGTTGTTTATTAAAGCATATACAAAGAACAGGTCACTGTTAGAAGCATATCGAAAGATATAACACCAAAGGACCGTAAACATCAAAATCCAAGGTGTATGAAGAAAAATACTTGTGTTGTTGGTAATATGGAAAATAGAGAAAAATAGCATGAAGAAGAGGCAAATCTAAGAATAGACCGCCTCCTCAACTCTTAATGTCTAGAATCGTGGCCATAGAGCCACAATAACAAATATAACTGGTAGTTGATAACAGAAATCTTGAAATTGCTTGTAAAATTTAGTACAAAGAAAACATAAAGACCAAGAAAGAGGGGAGGTACAGTAGGAAATAAGAAAAAAAAAATAATTAGGGCCGGGGGGTAATAGAGTAGAAGAGCCACACGTCAGATGTTATGTGGGTAAAGTCAACCGTTAATATGCGTCAACCAAGACCTCATATCGAAGGATTCTCTGTACATGAGCCATGATGACCACATGGTGCAGTGTCGTGTGATGCTGTTCTCATCAGGCATACTGTGGGCAATCAGCCCCTCCATCCGGCAAATATCATTTAAGTCATTCACCAGGTCCCCATGAGTCGGACAGTCCGACCGTTTCCAGAACCTAGTTATCAGGTGTCTCGCAGCTGTTAAAAAGTGACAGAGAAGATTTTACTTAAATCTAGCAATAGACATAGTTGTTGAGTTCAGTAGCGCCAACTGGGCATCTAACCTGACCTGGTCAGAGGTGACCCTACCATACAGTTCCTCCACATCCTCCCAGAAGGGCTGTATCCTCTCGCATTCCCACCAGATGTGGCGGTAAGAACCTCTTTTACCACAGAGTCTCCAACATTCATCAGATCTGGTCAGGAAGATGGTGCTGATCTTCACGGGATATCTGTACCACCGGACCGCCACCCTGTAGTTACGGTCCTGGGAGTCTGCCGAGATGGAAGATTTATGAGTGAGGAGAAACATTTTCTCCCATTCCGTAGAACTGAAACTCCTGCCAAGATCACGCTCCCATTTGGTTGTGAAGGGGGGCAGTCAACTGGTGGCCCATTCAATACATTTTGGTACAGTTTATAGAGCACCGAAATTGCATGGTCTAGGGGTTTACCATCAACACACCATCTCTCAAATTGTGTCAGAGGATGGAAGACATCTCAATGGTCCAATGACTTGATGTAATTATTTAGTCTGGCGTGAAGAAACCAGGAATCCGGTGGGGGGGGGGTCATGTTGGGAAACATAGACTGAGTGTCCTTGATTGCCGTTTGGGTGATAAACCTGTGTAAGGTGGCATGGGAAGACTGAGGTAAGTTGAGAAAAATCTGTTTGCCCTGATCCATGTGGGACTGGGGGTTCCTATATATTGGAGTTAAAGGACCAGGAATGGTGGTCACGCGTAGAGTCTTGTTGTACCTTTGTAAAAATTATTTCATTTGTTTAGTGATAAAGCTAATAGGAGCATTAGAGGCCACCCCCTGGGGCCATATCATGGACAGCGGATGAGAAGGAGCCATGTAAGATTCGCTCAATATCCACTTCTTGGGTTTCTTCAGTTGGAACATGTCCAAGACACATTTGCTCATGGAGGCAAGATGGTATAGCTGGAAGTCTGGTAGACTGACTCCACCTCTATCAACCGGCCTAGTTAGTAGGCGGTAAGCAAATCTCGGTTTGCCATGAGACCAAATGAATCTAAGGGTCATGGACTTTAGACTGGAGAAAAAGGAAGCAGGCAGAAGATATGGGAAGGTTTGAAAGTAGTAAAGTAAGCGAGGAAGGAGATACATCCGTATAGCATGAATCCGACCCATCCAAGATAATGAGAGCTTATGCCATTTGCCAAGATCTGCTTCAGTCTGTTTGAGGACTGATTGGTAATTCACAGAGAACAGGGCAGCCGGGTCTCAGGTTAGATTGATACCGAGGTATTTGATGGTGTCCTTCTTCCATGAGAAACCAAAGTCGGATTTTAGCAGACGAACTATGACATCTGGGAGAGAGACATTAAGCATTTCTGATTTAGTCATGTTAATTTCTGAAGTTACTTAATTGACCATACTTCCTTATTTCCGATAGGCAGTTTGGAAGGCTGATCAAGGGGTTAGATAAGCATAGGAGTAGGTCGTCTGCAAAAAGAGCCAGTTTATTTTCTCCTTTGTCTGTGGAGACTCCATGGACGGAGGAATTAACTCTGAGAGAAGAGGCCAGGGATTCCATGCATAGAACGTAGACCAGAGGAGAAAGCGGACAACCCTGTCGTGTACCATTTGAGATACTAAATGGCGAAGACAGGGAGCCATTGATTCTGATACGAGCCGTAGGGTCCATATACAATGCTTTGATGCTATGTAAGGTGGAGTCCACCAAACCCCAGGTGGTGCAAGGTCTCGAATAGGAACATCCAATGCATCCTGTCGAACGCCTTTTCAGCATCCAATGACAGGATGCACATTGGGATCCCTCTCTATCTAGCCCCATGTATGAGTGAGACCGAGCGGATCGTGTTATCCCTGGCCTCTCGACCCGGGACAAACCCAACCTGATCCATGTCAATAACCTCAGGTAAGCCGTCTCTTAACCTGTTGGCAATGATCTTAGCGTAGTATTTTATTTCCAAATTTATCAGGGATATCGGGAGGTAGTTGTCACATACGGACGGACCCTTCCCCGGCTTGGGCAGCACCACTATGTGGGCCATAAGAGCCTGGGGAGGGGATGTAGGGCCTGAGGAGACAGAATTACATACCTCCAGGAAGAGCGGACCCAAATGGTCAGAAAATGTTTTAAAAAAGGCTGCTGCGTAGCCATCTGTCCCCGGCCACCTTCCAGGCTTTAATTTAGAGAAACCCTCCGTGATTTCTTCCAGGGTGAAATCCTGTGACAAGGCTTTGATGGTATATTTGGGAAGGGGTGGTATCCCACTCTTTTGTAGATATGAACGTATTTTCTGTCTCAACAGGGGGTGATGGAGATTGTGGTAGTGACCTTTCAGATTATATAGTGAGGAATAATATTTCTGAAACACAGACAGGATTTCACTAGGTTTATAATATTTGGTGCCTTCAGGATTTTGAATATGAGGTATAGTAGTATGGGCCGCGCTAGGGTGAAGAGCTCTCGCCAATAGCCTGCCACTCTTGTTGCCCAATGGGTAAAAACGGGAACGTAGTTTATCCCGGAAGCTGCGATCTTTTGGTCAAGGACCTCGAGCAATTTGTGGTATTTCTCAGAGAGCTGAGCATAAAGCAGAGAAATAGGGTCACCTTTGTTGGCATCCTCCAGATGGGAGATTTGCTGTAGCTGCGTCGCGATCTCTTGTGTCCTACTCTTTTTTAGTCGGGCGCCATGGGATATAACTATGCCTCGCAACACGCTCTGAAGGGCTTCCCACTTCAGTGGAGATGAAGTATGGTCATTCGCATGGTCAGAGATGAAAATAGTGATGGCCTTCACGATGTCGGAGCGACACGTTGGGTCATGTATTAAATTGTTGTTCAGCCGCCACGTAAATTCCCGTGGACCCACACTGGAGAATTGTAGGGAAAGATAAATGGGAGCGTGATCCGACCAGAGTATAGACCCTATGGTGGCCCCTACCACAGAGTCCAACAAGGACTGGGAGATGTAGAATCTATCGATCCTGCTGTACGCAGAGCATGAGAAAAATAGGTATAGTCCCTAGTGACCGGGTGGAGGACACGCCAGGCATGTAGAAGGGACAATTTCTCCCATTGTTTGTCAAGGCGGCGGACGGATGGCACAGAGTGGCATGACTTACACGTGGAGACATCAGCTGAGGGATTGGACGGGAAGTTGAAATCCCCTCCCAGTACAATGGGGCAGGAACCCACTAATTCCTCTAGTTGCACTCGTATACCAGCTGCAAAACGCTGAAGAGACCTATTAGGAAAATAGACATTAGCCAAGACAAAGGTACGAGACGCCCACTTGACACCTGCAGAAAGATGAACATGCCTAGCGGATCTATGAGTTGTTTGGAGACTGTGGAACCATGTTGAACTGAGGGTTCGAACTGTGGAACCATGTTGTATAATATTTGGAGACGCATTGGGGGATATTGTCAGATCGAAAGTGCGTTTCCTGCAGTAGCAGGGCATGGACCCTATGTTTATGTGCTGAGAATAAGATCTGGCATGTCAACTTATCCATGATCTAGATAGGGTAAACATCGAAGGTTTTGTAGGCTACCACCATCGCCTGGCCCTGTAGGAGGAGGGAGATAGGAAAGCAATAGAGAGAAAGAGTAAGAAAGTGGGAATAGGAGAGATAGAATACAGACAATGAATCTCAAAAAATGCGACATTCTTGCAGGTTTGACTTATCCATCCTAAGTCCTGCTCTTCGGGGGTGCATGAAAGCCAACCAGGAGGCCACTCTGACTCCCACAAGTGCACCCAAAAGTGTCCTTGATAGACAATAGCGCCCTTGTATAAAGGTGGACGCAACGGTGGAAATGGATAGGTAGGGGAGGGAAAGAACTAGGGAGGGACAGGGGGGGGGATGGGAGGGAGTAGGGGGTAGCAATGACAAAGGGTAGGGGGAGAAGGAAGGGAAAAGTCGCATATGTGATAACATGAGCAAACAAATTTGCAGTCCAGATGGTGAGACCCGTCCAGCCGCCAGGGGAAAACAGAACCAGATCCGAGGTCAGACTGATGAGAGGAAAATGGTATGGCCAGTCACTATTCCCATGATCCCCGATCTTCCATATTCCAAAAGGAGAAAACGATGAGAGAAACAGGGTGAGGAAATTCTAATATCTTTCAAAACTCCACGTGAGGACATTGTCTGGAGTCTCTGTAGAGAAGCATGAAAAAAGAGTCTTCCAGGAGAGTCTTGATCAAGGAGGGGACCTACGGGATGCTCCCCCTCGTCTAACCTCCTGCCATCGTGTAGGCGGCGGTGGGAGGCACACGGACGTAGGCCAATCGGGAAGATGAATATTTGGCAGGCCGAAGGCTCGAAGAAAGCCAGGGTGGTCCCCCTCCTGTAGAATATGGCAGATTTCCCATCTCTGGTAGCAACTATTGAAAGGGGAAACCCCATCTATATGTGATATTGTTCTCTTTAAGCAATGCCAGGAGGGGCCTAAGACCTTTCCTCTGCTGCAGTGTGCGCTGAGCTAAGTCCGGGAGCAGAGAGATAGTAGCGTTCATATAAGAGATCTGACCCTTCAGCCTGGCGGCCTGCATGATGGCCTCCTTGATAGTATAGAAGTGAACACGGCAGATGACATCTCGTGGCCGCGAATCATCAGTGGGCCTCTGGGCTAATGCCCTATGTACCCTGTCCAACTCTATTTCTGGTTCCTCAGGCTCATCCAAAATGTTGTTGAAAAGCTGCTGTACCACTTTCCTCAGCTCTAGAGAGGGAACTGTTTCAGGAAGGCCCCGGATGCAAATATTGTTTCTCCGGTTGCGATTCTCTAAGTCCTCTTGGCCACTTAATAGTTCCTCGATTAAACTGGAGTGAGATTCTATCATGGCCCTATGGGCTTGTAATTCGTCTAATGTGTTCTCCTTCAGGGAGACTCCCCCTTCAGGGCCTGAATCTCCTGTCTGTAAGTGCCCTCCAGGCGTATGGCCAGCCTGTCTAGGTCTCCCTTGGTGGGGAGATGTTTAATGAAATCACTTATCTCAGACATCGGGTGGCTGTCCAGCGGAGCAGAGCAGTGCACATCTCCTGTTTCTTCTCCCTGCAGCTCTGCATATTGATTGCCTCTTTCTCTCCTCTCGCGCGCCGCTGATCCCGCGTCTGAGGGAGCCGCAGCCATCTTAGATGCTGCTGCTGGCGTGTGTGGCGGTGCAGAGGAGCGGAGATAACGATCCAGGCTGTTTCTGAGCCCCGGTTCTTCGGGTCCACTGTGTCCTGGAGCCTTCTTGGACCTGCCCATGTAAGAGAGAGCTCTGAGGGCGACGATTATAGTGGCTTTCGGGGCACTAGTGGAGCGGAGCGGCAGGAAGATGTGACCTAGTTCCTCATCGGCAAGCCACTCCCCCTGCTAAATGATTTTAGACTTACCGTATATACTCGTGTATAAGCCGACCCGTGTATAAGCCGACCCCCCTACTTTTGCCCCCAAAAACTGGGAAAACTTATTGACTCGCGTATAAGCCGAGGGTGGACTCCAGCACAGGTATACAACCCCCAGCAGTGAGGTATACAGCAGCCTCCCCAGTGGTAGTATACAGCAGCAGCCCCAGTGGTAGTATACAGCAGCCCCAGAGGTATATACAGCCCCAGAGGTATATGCAGCTCCAGAGGTATATGCAGCCCCATATGCAGCCCCAGAGGTATATGCAGCCCCAGAGGTATATGCAGCCCCATATGCAGCCCCAGAGGTATATGCAGCCCCATATGCAGCCCCAGAGGTATATGCAGCCCAGAGGTATATGCAGCCCCAGAGGTATATGCAGCCCCATAGGTATATGCAGCCCCAGAGGTATATGCAGCCCCATATGCAGCCCCAGATGCAGCCCCAGATGCAGCCCCAGAGGTATATACAGCAGCAGCAGCCCCAGTGGTATATACATCAGCAGCCCCAGTGGTAGTATACAGCAGCCCCAGAGGTATATGCAGCCCCAGAGGTATATGCAGCCCCATATGCAGCCCCAGAGGTATATGCAGCCCCAGAGGTATATGCAGCCCCAGAGGTATATGCAGCCCCATATACAGCCCCATATGCAGCACCAGATGCAGCCCCAGAGGTATATACAGCCCCAGAGGTATATGCAGCCCCAGAGGTATATGCAGCCCCATATACAGCCCCATATACAGCCCCATATGCAGCCCCAGATGCAGCCCCAGATGCAGCCCCAGATGCAGCCCCAGAGGTATATACAGCAGCAGCAGCCCCAGGGCTGTATACAGCCGCAGCCCCAGGGCTGTATACAGCAGCAGCCCCAGGGCTGTATACAGCCGCAGCCCCAGGGCTGTATACAGCCGCAGCCCCGGAGGTATACAGGCCCCCCCATCAAGTTCCAGGGCCCCCCCACCTTGCGCGCAGCCTGTAAAGGAAAATAATACTTGCCAGAGTCCAGTCGCGCCGTCCGCAGCTGCCGACATGACGATCCCGGGCTCCATTCAGCGTCTTCCGGCTTCCGACTTCCTGTGCGCGCGGGCAATGACGTCATTGCCCGCGACTACAGGAAATGCGGAAGACGCTGAATGGAGCCCGGGATCGTCATGTCGGCAGCTGCGGACGGCGCGACTGGACTCTGGCAAGTATGATTTTCCTTTACAGGCTGCGCGCAAGGTGGGGGGGGCCCTGGAACTTGATGGGGGGCCTGTATACCTCCGGGGCTGCTGCGGTATTTATTTTTTTTTTATATACTCGCATATAAGCCGAGGGGGGACTTTTCAGCCCAAATTTTGGGCTGAAAAACTCGGCTTATACGCGAGTATATACGGTATTTTTACCAAAGGACCTCTGTCAGTTAAGAGAAAGGACTGGCTTTAATATGCAAATAGGAAAGTTTGCCAAGACATTGGCCACGTCAAGGGTGCACAGAAGTGTTTGTAAATAAAAAATAAAATATTACGCAACCTATATAAATATGCAGATTAATTGGCATTTTGGGGGTAAAAGACTCCTTTAAAATATCTTAATTCTTAGCAACATATTGTCCTACATCTCCCAAGACTTCCGTCTTGTCTGGTCTTCTGCAGCACATACCGAAACAGTGTAATTTTAGTGCTCCTAACTATAGAGTAACTACCCTAAGCAAGACATATGCTGTGCACCTTAATAAATAATTTCCCCTCGTTGTCCTACCTGGACAAATTATGTGTCTGGCCTCCATATTATTCTCTCCTATAAAATATTCCCACTTCACTGTCTACCTTAGTAAAATGACAGCCACACCACCCCTCATAAATTAATACCAACACAGTTTCCTCCCCTTTATTAATTATACCCACCACACACCATCCTCAGTAATGAACTATGATATCCACTGCCCCCACTACATAAAGCCTCCTCTTCACTATCCCCCTCATGATGTCCCCCCTCTTTAATGAGCCTCCTTATGCCACCCATTCTGCATACTGAGCTCTCCCAGTCTCATAACTGAGCACTCCCCATGCTACCTCTTTTCCATACTGAGCCCACCAAACCACCCTCTTCTGCATACTGAGTCCCCCCATGCCACTCCTTCCCCATACCAAGCCCCGCATGCCATCCATTCTCTATAACAAGCCCTCCTTTGCCACCCGTTCTCCATACTGAATCCATACCCTGCCATGCTACCCCTTCACTATACTGTGCCCCTCCCATGCTACCCTGCTTCATACCATGCTACCCCTTCACCATACTGTGCCCCTCCCATGCTGCCCCATTACCATACCATGCCCCTCCTATGCTACCCCATTTTTCATTCCTTGACCCCCGTGTTACTCCTTTTCCATACTGTGTGCCCCATTCCACCCCTTCTCCATAGTAAGCCATCCCATGCTACCCCTTTTCCATACTGAGTCTCCCATGCTACCCTTTCTCCATACCAAAACCTTCCCATACTACCCTGCTCCATACTGTGCCCCCCATGCTACCCCATTACCATACTGAGCCCCTATTTGCCACTCCTTCATTATACTGTGCCACTCCTATGCTACCCCATTATCCATACCATGTCTCTCCCATGTTATTCCATTTCCATACCTTTCCCCACAGGATAACTTTCTGTATACAGTGCCCCTCTCATGTTACTACATTCTCCACTGTGCCCCACAGCCTACACCATTCTCCATACCATGCCCCCTCAGGTTATCCCACTTTCCATACCATGTCCCTTCAGGCTACCCCCCTCATGTTACATGCTGCGCAACCTCTGCTCATGTTCCATGCTTTGCACCCCCCTCATGTTCTATACTGTGCATCCACAGGCTGATCTTTGGAGCTATCTTCGGCTCTATAGCGCATACCTGATTCACGCTTCTGCGACAGCTCTTCTCCTCCTCTGTGGCATGCTGCAGTCACGTCTGCAGCGTGATGATACCTCACCTGCTGTGATCTCTGCAATGTGAGTGTCACGGGTGGCACGGATGACAGGGTAGAGACCACGCGCAGACGATCCCAGCGTTTGGCCAATCAGCCATAATGTTTGAGGACGGTCCGTCTTTCAGGGGCTTTTACCTTCTGTGTAGATAGAGAGAAGGTATGATAAGATCTCCCTATCATGGGGAGACGGCTGGGAAGGTCTTGTGCTCGGTCTGGTTTCTACACCAGTATTCTGGGTCACTAGGACCCAGCAGGTTCTTCCCACCTTTATAAGGAGTTTCATTGCCCTCCCTCGGTGCAGGTGATATTTCCTTGGACACTCATTATCCTTGCTCCAGCAGAAGCTGAGTTTGTGGAGGTTGCTGTGCTCTGCTGCAAGATAAGTGTTTTCTTTCCCCATTGTCTGTGTTTCCTTGTGTTTGTCTTTAGTTGTTAGTGGAGGGGTCTAGTGAACCTCTCCATCTGATCCTTAGATAAGGTAGTGCTAGGATCAGAGAGGGACGAGGTTCGTGGTCGGCGACAGTTGAGGAAACTGTATAGGGACGTCAGGGCAGACAGGGTCAGCCCCAGGAAGACTAGGGGTCACCCTCTCCCTCTTGTGCCCATAGCTTTAGGGACTCCTTATCCCCCCCCCCCGTCGTTGTCCTACGCTGGGTGTCTCTCCCGCTCCCAGCGTGACATTATCACCTGCCAATACTGTAACTGAAGGACAGGGGAGGAACCGATTTTTCTTCCTTTCCTTATGGATCCTGTGTCTGCTTTGGCCCAGCAGCTGCAGTCCCTGTCTTTGGAGGTTGCGGACCTTCGGTCGGCTTTACAGGGCCCGCAGCCGCAAAATGGTGTCGTGGGGAATCAAGCATTGGGTCAGGCCAGACCTGAACCTAAGGTTGCCCTCCCTGACAGGTTTTCAGGAGGTAGAGTTAAGTTTACTGTGTTCAAAGCAGCCTGTAAATTATATTTTAGGCTTAGGCCTTATTCCACTGGTGATGAGCAGCAGCGTGTAGGAATTATTATGTCGCTACTGCAGGGAGATCCCCAGTCCTGGGCTTTCTCTCTGCCACAGGACTCTACTTGTCTCCGCTCTGTGGATGAATTTTTCGACGCACTGGGCCTCATATATGATGACCCTGACCGTGGCTCTTTGGCTGAATCCAGGTTACGCCATCTCCGCCAGGGGACTCGGTCGGCGGAATCGTATTGTTCTGAGTTCCGCAGGTGGGCTACGGACACGAAGTGGAACGATCCGGCGCTCAGGAGTCACTTTTGTCAGGGTCTTTCAGAGAGGCTGAAGGATGCTCTGGCGGTTTATGAGACCCCTCCGTCCCTGGAGGCGGCTATGTCGTTAGCTATTCGTATGGATAGACGCCTCCAGGAGCGGAGGAGTAGACCTCCTGTTACTGGGAGCCATTCTCATGGTGGTTCCTGGTTACCGGGAAGTCACGCGGAGGGTGAGTCGTTCCTCCCGAGTGCGGAGGAACCTATGCAGCTAGGAGGAGCGGCGGCCTCGAGGTTCTCCTCCGGTACCTCCCGGGGCAAGGGGAAGGGGGTCTGTTTCTTCTGTGGGAAAGGGGACCATTTCATTGGGGCCTGTCCCTACACTCCTAAACGGACTGGGGTGCCTGGACCTTATGTGACTATGGGGGGTGTGGAGGTGGTCGAACGGGAGGTGTGTGTATCCTCCATTTGTACTTCCCGTTTCCTCCTAAGTGCGGAGGTGGCGCTGGAGGGCAAAACGGAGGGTATTTCTGTGTTTGTGGATAGTGGTGCGGAGGTCAGCATGGTGGAAGCTCATTTTGTAGACGCTCATGGGCTTAACTGCTGTTTGTTGTCTCGCCCCATCCGTATCTATGCCATCGACTCAGCACCTCTTGCTCAGGGTAGTCTCACACATATCGTACATGACATTAAGTTGACGGTTGGGTCCCAACATCAAGAGACGATATCTTGCTATGTTCTAGACGGTCTCCCCGCTCCCATTGTCCTGGGCTTGCCATGGTTGATTAAACATAATCCCGTAGTAGATTGGCAGTCCCGGGACATTGTGGAATGGAGTGATTTTTGTTCTGAGAATTGTTTGGTTACCTCATTTTCGGTGGTGTCTGCTGTATCTCTGCCCCCGTTCCTATCGGAGTATGAGGATGTGTTCTCCGAGAAGGGGTGCCAAGACCTGCCTCCTCATCGGGCATATGATTGCCCAATCAACCTCGTTCCCGGAGCTAAACTGCCCAAAGCTAGGATGTTTACTATATCGGGTCCGGAAAGACAGGCGATGAAGGATTTCATTTCCGAGAGTCTGCAGACGGGTCACATCAGACCCTCAACTTCGCCGGTTGCGGCTGGTTTCTTTTTTGTTAAGAAAAAGGATGGGGGCCTCCGTCCTTGCTTGGATTTCCGGGAGTTGAATCGGATTACTGTCCGTGATCCGTACCCCCTCCCTCTGATCCCTGATTTGTTTAGTCAGGTTGTGGGTGCTAAATGGTTCTCCAAGTTGGATTTGAGGGGGGCCTACAACCTGATTAGGGTCAGAGAGGGGGATGAATGGAAGACGGCCTTTAATACCCCGGACGGCCATTTTGAAAGTCTCGTAATGCCGTTCGGGCTCACTAATGCCCTGCGGTTTTCCAACACTTTGTCAATGACATATTCCATCATTTGGTGGGTAGATTTGTGGTTGTTTACTTAGATGATATCTTGATATATTCCCCCGATATGGAGACGCATCAGTCCCATGTCAAGCAGGTGTTACAGGTCTTACGGGACAATAAGCTGTATGCTAAACTCGAGAAATGTGTCTTCGCCGTTCAGGAGGTACGTTTTTTGGGGTACCTCCTGTCGCCGTTGGGTTTTCGGATGGATCCGGAAAAAGTCCGGGCGGTGCTGGACTGGGAACAACCGGACAATCTACGGGCATTGCAACGTTTTTTGGGGTTTACCAACTTTTACCGTAAATTTATTAGGAACTATTCGGTGCTGGTGACGCCTCTTACGGACATGACTAGGAAGGGGACAGATTTTTCCGAGTGGTCGGAGTCTGCTCGCCAGGCTTTCTCCTCCCTAAAGCGTTGTTTTGTTTCCGCACCTATTCTTCGTCAGCCCGATCTTTCTCAGCCCTTCGTTGTGGAGGTGGATGCGTCTGAGGTGGGGGTGGGGGCTGTATTGTCGCAAGGCCCTTCGCCTGGGAAATGGGTGCCCTGCGCGTTCTTCTCCAAGAAGTTGTCGTCGGCCGAGAGGAATTATGATGTTGGTAATAGGGAGCTGTTGGCTATTAAATTGGCTTTTGAGGAATGGCGTCACTGGCTGGAAGGGGCTGTCCATCCCATCACGGTTATTACCGACCACAAGAACCTGTCTTACCTTGAGTCCGCCAAGCGTCTCAATCCCCGGCAGGCCCGGTGGTCCTTGTTTTTCACGAGATTTAATTTTACCGTCACTTACCGTCCAGGGGTGGAGAACGTGAAGGCTGATGCATTGTCGCGTAGTTTCCCGGGTGGTAGTGCTCATGAAAGTCCCGTTCCCATCTTACAGGAGGGGGTGGTTGTTTCTGCTCTTTGCCCTGATCTGGAGGGGGAGGTGTTGAAGGTCCAGGGGGGCGCCCCTGCCTCCTGTCCTTCTGGGAGACTGTTTGTGCCATCATCTTTGCGTCTCAGAGTGCTGTCAGAGCATCACGACTCCGTATTGGCAGGGCATCCCGGCAGTAGGGCCACCTTCGATCTTTTATCTCGTCGCTTTTGGTGGCCGGGGTTGAGGAAGGACGTAGCGGAATTCGTATCTGCCTGTAGTGTGTGTGCACGGGCTAAGGTTCCGCATACCCGTCCGGCTGGTTCTCTCTTGCCATTGTCTATTCCTGAGAGGCCATGGACACATGTGTCAATGGATTTTATCACCGATCTTCCGGCGTCTGCAGGCAAGACGGTAGTGCTGGTAGTGGTTGATAGATTCAGTAAGATGGTTCGCTTTGTGGCACTGCCCGCGCTTCCTAATGCTCGGACACTGGCACAGGTGTTTGTAAGTGAGATCGTGAAGCTACATGGAGTTCCCTCCGAGGTGGTTTCTGATCGTGGTACTCAGTTTGTCTCCAAGTTTTGGAAGGCTTTTTGTGCACGTTTAGGAATTGCCTTGTCCTTCTCTTCTGCTTTTCATCCTCAGTCTAATGGGCAGACCGAACGTATGAATCAGAATTTGGAGACTTATCTGAGGTGTTTTGTCTCTGACAATCAGGAGACTTGGGCGAGTTATTTGCCCTTGGCCGAGTTTGCCCTTAATAATCGTCTTCAGGAGTCCACTGGCAAGTCACCGTTCTTCGGTGCATATGGGTTTCATCCTCAGTTTGGCACTTTTAGTGGTACTAGTCCTTCCGGAGTTCCTGAGGAGGACCGATTTACCTCATCCCTCTCCTCGGTTTGGCGGAGGGTACAGAGTAGCTTGAAGCTCTTAGGCGACAGGTACAAACGTATGGCTGACAGGAAGCGTGCGCCAGGTCCGGACCTGTGTGTGAATGACTACGTGTGGTTGTCTACCAAGAATGTGAAGTTGAAGGTGCCCTCTTGGAAGTTGGGGCCCAGGTTTATTGGCCCTTATCAGATAACCGCCGTTATCAATCCCGTGGCGTTCCGTCTTGCGTTGCCTCCCGCTCTTAAGATCCACAATGTATTTCATAGGTCGCTCCTCAAACCGTATGTGCCGTCGTCTAACCCGTCTCCTTTGCCCCCGGAGCCCATCTGCGTAGCGGGGAATTTGGAATTTGAGATCTCAAAGGTGGTTGATTCTCGCAGGGTGCGCCGTTCTCTTCAGTATTTGGTGCACTGGAGGGGATACGGTCCGGAGGAACGGATGTGGGTGCCGGCGTCGGAAGTCTCCGCCGCTAGGCTGGTCCGCGCTTTTCACCGTTCCCATCCGGATAAGCCTGGTCCTGAGTGTCCGGGGGCCACTCGTGGACGGGGGGGTACTGTCACGGGTGGCACGGATGACAGGGTAGAGACCACGCGCAGACGATCCCAGCGTTTGGCCAATCAGCCATAATGTTTGAGGACGGTCCGTCTTTCAGGGGCTTTTACCTTCTGTGTAGATAGAGAGAAGGTATGATAAGATCTCCCTATCATGGGGAGACGGCTGGGAAGGTCTTGTGCTCGGTCTGGTTTCTACACCAGTATTCTGGGTCACTAGGACCCAGCAGGTTCTTCCCACCTTTATAAGGAGTTTCATTGCCCTCCCTCGGTGCAGGTGATATTTCCTTGGACACTCATTATCCTTGCTCCAGCAGAAGCTGAGTTTGTGGAGGTTGCTGTGCTCTGCTGCAAGATAAGTGTTTTCTTTCCCCATTGTCTGTGTTTCCTTGTGTTTGTCTTTAGTTGTTAGTGGAGGGGTCTAGTGAACCTCTCCATCTGATCCTTAGATAAGGTAGTGCTAGGATCAGAGAGGGACGAGGTTCGTGGTCGGCGACAGTTGAGGAAACTGTATAGGGACGTCAGGGCAGACAGGGTCAGCCCCAGGAAGACTAGGGGTCACCCTCTCCCTCTTGTGCCCATAGCTTTAGGGACTCCTTATCCCCCCCCCCGTCGTTGTCCTACGCTGGGTGTCTCTCCCGCTCCCAGCGTGACAGTGAGCATGTCACCACACTTCAGGGCAGGGAGGTCATTGAGCTCTATTGACCCCAGAAATGTCGGAGCACTCAAGGATTAATTTATATTCCAGTCTTAAAGATGCAAATAGAAATGACTCCCCTCCCTCCTCCAAAAACACGCCAGATTTGCTAACGAATTTGGCAGAGTGAGGAATGTTTTAAAAAATATATTTTTTTAAATCTTGATCCTAGCACCACTTCCTGGAAACAGACCTCGGGTGCCTAGTGGCAAATACGGCCCTGCTCATAGAGCAATAGTTTCACCAAACAGGACATATAATCAATAAATCTTACCAGAAAAACAGCTATAACCAATATAGGATAACAATGAATGCCCTAGCAGGATGCAGCATGCCTCTGTTATAAAGGTGGGGGTAGCAAAGAAGCAAGATGCCGATGGCACAGCCACTCACAACCTACCAAAAATGAAGGGGGTGGCTGCTAGCATTAGACATGCATCCTGATGAAGCGTGCATAAGCCGCCAGTCACACAGATACATGCAGTATCTGGTATGTAACCTATTCATACTATTAGATCAAACGGGCTGTCCGGCACTATATAAATGCATCTCAGGACAGGCTCACTAGTTCACCCAACCTAAATTTTTAAAAGGCCAGCTTCATCCTGCAAAAAATGGAAAATGTGAAAAATTTTCAATAAACTGATATAAGATAATGTGAGGTATTGGCTCATAATTTTGCCTAAAATAAACAAGCTCACAACCCATGTGTCAAGTGTCCTCCTCACGCTTGTGAGTTTGTTTATTCAGTGAATTTCTCATGCTACCAGCCACCCCCTCCATTTTGGGCAGGTTGTGAGTGGCTGTGCCATCAGAATCTTGCTTTTGTGCTGCCCCCACCTTTATAATGGAGAACTGCTGCATCCTGCTAGTGCATTCATTGTTATCTTGTACTGGCTATGGCTGTTTTTTTACTAATTTTTGTGTGTATTTTTTTTTTTTTTTTAATCAAAATAATGTCACTAAGTGCCCTTTTTATTTTTATGCACTATAGCATTTTACTTTATTTATTTTAGGGTATTTGCTCATTTTTTCCTTTTTTTTTCTATAGTGTGATATAAGCATAGGTTGTATAGGAAAGAGCTCTATACATAAACAAGCTTAGACAGTGTGGGCCCATGAGATAGAAGCACAGCATGAAAACATACCGGTACAGAAAAGATAGTAATGAAACAGGAGGTCCACCTAGCTATGTCATTTTTAAAAGATCGTATGTCAGTGAGAAGAAGGAGGTTGACCTTTACCTAAGTCACAGTAACAGATTTATGTGAATGTAAAAAAGGATTATTGAAGTCAGGCTCATTCTACATGTGACATGGAGTGTGCCTAGAAGATTTAAGTCAATCTGTCAATGTGGAAGGAAGTGACATTAGAAGAGCCAGGGATTGTAATTAGTAGGTAATTGAGAACTCTCCTTTACCCCTTTTCTGGATAATTTAATTTGTAATGCATTGTAGCAGGATTTTCAGTGCTATAGATAAGTCTTATACTTTCTAAAGATGTTTTGTTTTACTATCTGCAGAAATTCAATCTAACTAAAATCACAAACCTATGTTATTATGAAAACCGTTTGATGCTCTTATTAATACTGCTTTGTATTAAAGAGGTTTTCCTGCAATCAAATGAGTCTTTGTTAAGTGAAAACTAGTTATCCACATGATAGGTTATAACTTGCTTATCATTGGGTTACCTACCTTCAGGACCCACACCAATTGAGAATTATTATCCCTGACCGGGAGCTGTTTCCTCAGTGGAAACATTCAGGTGGATAGATATAATTATTAGGGAAAAAAAACAATATAACTTTTATCCTTTTGTTATCCCAGACAACATGCTTAAAGAGGACCTGTCACCCCCCTGGTTTTCTCCAAACTGAAAGCATCACTGAATGCAGCGTGTCTGCTGCATTCAGGGAAGGGGTCTCACAATTTTCCACCCCCCTGTAAGCTGTAAAAACACTTTAGAAAGTGTAGAGATAATGAGTCCAGAGGGACTTACTGATTAGGAAGTCCTCGCAGTTCCCGGGGGTCCTCCCCGCCTCCTGCCTCTCTGTGCCACCTCCTGCATGTGATGTCAGTGCCAAAGCCCGCCCTGCTCCAGATTATGCTGTATGCATACAGCAGAGCAGGCTCTGATGCTGACATCACATGTTGGAGGCGGCACAAAGAGGCAGGAGGCGGCACAGAGAGGAAGAAGGCCGGAAGGACCCCCAGGAACAGCGAAGACTCCATAATCAGTGAGCCCCTCCGAACTCGTTATCTCTACACTTTATATAGTGTTTTTTACAGGTTACAGGGCAGGTAGAAACATGGGAGACCCCTTCCCTTAATGCAGCATACACGCTGCATTCAGTGGTGCTTTCAGTTTGGAAAGCACCAGGGGGGTTACAGGTCCTCACTAAACCAACTCAGAGATCTACAGCTATCGGCCATATCTAGCACAAGGGCCATACAAGTGTCGGTGTGTGCAGAATATTATGTAAAAATTTGTCAAATCTCTGGTACCAACTGAGAGGTTTTATAGTTTTGGAGAATGGCAATGGTAGTTGTTCAGCTGTAATAACCATTACAATTCACAGTTGCTAAGTTGTTTCTTACACATTATTTATAAGGGTTTTCCCATGAATAATGTTCATCAATAGATCTTGAAAAAATAATAATTTCCAAAATTGGATGTGTTTAAAGAAATGTTCCTGTGCTGAGATAATCTTATATATCTGTCCCTGCTATGTACTGTGTAATGACTGTATCTGACCTTACAGGAACATGGTCTAATCATACCACATCTCCTGTGCTGAGATAATCTTATATATGTGTGTCCCTGCTATGTACTGTGCAATGACTGTGCCTGACCGTTCAGGAACATGGTCTGATCATACCACATCTCCTGTGCTGAGATAATCTTATATATGTGTGTCCCTGCTATGTACTGTGCAATGACTGTGCCTGACCGTTCAGGAACATGGTCTGATCATACCACATCTCCTGTGCTGAGATAATCTTATAAATGTGTCCCTGCTATGTTCTGTGTAATGGCTGTGTCTGACATTAAAGGAACATGGTCTGATCATACCATATCTCCTGGGTAGAGGAGAAGGTAAAAAAGTATATAGAGATTACAGCATGGGATCGCAAATAATTCTTCTTTCAGTTAAAACATTTTTTTAAACAGGCTGGGAAATGTTTTTTCTCACAAGAAGAGTCAGCTGAGATCCCATGTTGTGCTATCTGTATTCTCTCTTTTGCCTCCTCCCCTGTCCAGGAGATGTACAATCAGACCATCTTTCTGCACAAACACAGCCATTACACAGCACATAGCAGGAACTCATATATAAGGTTATCTCGGCACAGGAACATTTTTATTAAAGACATCATTATTCTAAGATGTATTGATTAAAATCAACTTTAAAATTAACTTTCTGGGAAAACCCCTTTAGGCTAGGTTCACACATAGCGCTTTTTTGCACGGGTGCTTTTTGCAGTGTTTTGCACCCACGCAAAAAAAGCCCAGTAAAAAAAGGCGGTGCATTCACACGCCACAATTTTTTACGGGCCTACTTCTCAAGTGATGTCACAGAGGGAAGGAAGAATCCTGGTTCCTCCTCTCCTGTGTGACATCTGTCACAGCCCCTTTTGATTTTGCAGTGTATTATACACTGTGAAATCAAGTGTAAAACTAAGCCAAATGTACTAAAAATAATAAAGAATGAATACTTACCTTCCAACGTGTGTTCGGGAGCAGCCGCACGTATCGACCTGCCAGGACCTTCCAAGATTGCTGATTGGCCGCTCGCGGTCATGTGATATGTACGTCATAGGACGTCACATATCACATGACCGCGAGCGGGCCAATCAGTGATCTCTGGTACTGGAAGCTCGGTACCTCAAGAGGATCTCTCAGCTCCCAGCTCCCGAACACCTGGCGGAGAGGTACTCTAAGTATTCATTCTTTATTATTTTTAATACATTTGGCTTACTTTTACATTTGATTTCAATATAATACACTGCAAAATCAAAAGGGGGCTGTGACAGATGTCACACAGGGGAGGAGGAACAGGATTTCTCCTCCCCTGTGTGACATCGGCACCGGCGTATTCCCGCTGGAATTGCGCATTGTCTGAATGGCGATGCGTAATTTCAGCGGAAATAATGGGCAAAATATGGGAGCAGGCGCAGGAGCGTAAAGAATTGACATGTCAATTCTTATTACGCCTGCGCTTTCTCCCATAAAAGCGCTGTATATATTTACGCACTTTCTGAACGGCAAAGTGAATTTCACATTCATTTTGCCGGCAGACACCGAGGCACATTGCGTATTTTTGAAAAGCGTGCACAAAAAAGTGCGCAAAAATGCGCAATGTGTGAACGTAGCCTTAATGTTTACAGTAGAATCATCGTTTCACTTTTAATCTCAGGCAGCAAAAACAAACACTCGATGATGTGAATGTGATCTATTAACGCATACCTATAGAATATCAAATTTAGTGAACAGAAATGAAAATATATGTTTCTCCAGACTACTTATATTATTTTGTATTTAGACTAAGTTACTTTCTTGACTTACGCACTCTAGTTTGTCAGATTTCAGAGCTCACCTAATGCTTTAATGTTTCTGCCATCTGTTAAGGATAAGGTGGTAAAGCCTTCAGAGGATCCCATAAATCTTCCTGACAGTTATTCATCCTTTAAAGATGAGACAGCTTTAAAACTTAGGAAGATTGCTAACTGTACCTCAGACCAAGTTTCCAAGTAAGAGTTTTCCTTATATTGCTTTGCTGCTTTCTTAGAAACCCTTAGAAGATTCCTTACTGTGATTTATATAATGTGCAAGAATTGTTTGATTTGTTATAATTTCCTCTACATTCTATTTCCTTTTGGCCAACCAAGTATTTTAACTATGAATTATGAATTTCCTTCAGAAATTGCACATGTAATGATATTCATAAACACCACGGTAAAACGAACATGGATTTTACTGATAGGTAGTCATACAGCACAAAATGTTCAACTCAAACACAGCACCTTGTACAAGACATAACTTTAATAAAAATCATACTTTTAACATCTAAATCAATTGCAGCATTTGTCAAAAATCATTCTTTATTTATATATGCTGATTAGTGATTGGTGCCCCCTTGGTGTAGCCAAGAATTTCCCAGAATTTCCCAGCTTTCCATCTATCTCCAATCTCTCTTCCTTGCTTGAGAGATTTACAGAAGAAAGAGGAGGGCAGAGTTAGATAGAAAACAAATAGTTGGGAGGGTGCATTGAACTGCTGAGCCACACTAAGGCTGGGTTCACATTTGCAGATGCCTCCGCAGCGTTCTGCAGAGGACAACTGCAAGCCTCTGCAGGAAGACAGCAGCCCTATCCTTTATAATGGGCCGCACGGTATCTGTAGATGCTTGCAGACCGCCGTGCACTCCCATTGTCCGCCATGAGTGATCTGTGCGCATGCGGGAACGCGACAGGTCGGGTTTTCGGTGCGGACGGGAGTGTGTGATCTGTGTGCATGCCTCCGCATGCGCACAGATCACTTTAAACCGTGGTTGTAAAGCACTGTTGCACTTTATCCTGCACCTTAATAAAATTGAATTTGTATTAATATTCATGAGTTGTGTCGCAAAAGTTTGTTGTTGATGAAACCATGTTATTAGTATATTTGAATGAAGAATTATTTTTGGCAAACAGGGCAATAGATTTGGAAATGTCCCAACATTGGATGTAACGATATTTTGGAGGACATTTCCACAAATGGACATATTGGTATAATGCGGGCACATTAGCTGCACAAGCATGATCACCACTGAGCTTAACTAACAGTGCTTTAACAAACAGGGCAGGTGCCAGTACCACCACTGTTTGTTCTGGTTGTTAAAACCTCTAAACTCCTTGATCAATACCGATTGCAGCATTTAGAAGGTTGTAAGTGGTAGGAGACTCCACCACTCACCCCATCGACACCTCTGAGCCATGATCTCAGGGAGCAATGGTTGCATTGAAATTAATGTACTCAATGTCTAGCAAATACAGTTAACTACTTTATGTAGATGCCGAGCACCGCTCGCTGTCCTCAATCTCCCCTCCGCAGGCCTTGCTCCAGGCTGGAGCTCACACTGCTGCTGATATTCCTCTGGCTCCTGTCAGCGTCCTAGTCACGTGTGGTGCACTTCCAGGTTATAGAGTGTATCTTGTAATATTCAGCAGAACAGATAGATGGCAGCACTCACCGGTCTCCAGGATCAATCCTTTATTTCAGATAAATTACATTAAAACAGCATAAATGCATGTTCAGGGGTGCAGGGGGGAGGATGGTTATTCCCCTTTTTTTAGGGGAATAACCATCCTCCCCCCTGTACCCCTGAACATGCAAAAATGAAGTTTAAAAAAAAAAAAAAAAACATTGGCAGGCGGTTGAAGAGTATCCCCAGCCCTCAATGGTGTATGGCAGTGCAACGGCTTAAACCAAATGTGACCATCACGTTGCTGGCGTACAGCTGGTCATATCCCATCACCTAGCTTTACATTAACCTTGGAAAATTTGAGATATTTTGGGTTAAAGCAACATTTTTGTATACAAAAGTGTGCAGTTTTTACAGCCCAGTGTTATAAAATGTCTCAAAATGCATTTAAAATGTTCACTACCTAGATAAATTACACTGGGGAACACAATTTTTTAGGAGTTAGGTCAGACAACTGTTCTTAATTAATTTTTGGATGCTGAATCCAGAAATGATCTCAGTTTTTCTCTATCACGTCAAGTTTTTGAACTATAGGATTTTTGTCTTCTCAAAAATATGTAAACTACTGTACCTAAAAAGTGTTTTTTTTTCTTTTTAAATAGTACAAATATGAACAAAAAATGAAATATATAAGAAATATAGGCATGACAAATATGTTTTTTAACACTATCATGTTTTTTTACAAACATATATGAGTCGAACTGTAATCAGATAACAAGTCTTATTACAGATATCAGTGCAATTGTGCATCTCTGGCAGGTAAGTTGTGGAGGAAAAACGTGACGTGCTAGAAAAAAACTGACTACATTTTTGGAATCAGCATGCCAATATAGTATAAATCAGCTCAAAAACCTAACTCAACAGAAATTTTTTTCAAATTGTTCCCCAGTGTTATTTGAGGAAACTGGAACGTTTTCAAAATGGAGTTACTTGTTGGTCGTTTCTGCTATTTTGACACATCAAGGACTCACAAAAATTTGACATGGCATCTACAATCTATTTAACCCAAAATTGCATTGAGAAGTCAAATGGTGTTATTTCCCTTTCTCCCCGTGCAGTGTGCACAAACCACAGTTTCAGACAACATGTGGGGTATTGGGGAACTCAGAAGAAAATAGATCCCTCCATGCATTGTACAATTTCTCCTGTTAACCCCTCGGTGTATCTCACAAAGCGAGTTCACTTGTGGGTGTTTCTGCTGTTTTGGCACCTCGAGGGCTTTGCAAATATGTGATAAAAATCAAATTGCATTCCTTTAATTTCAAGCCCTGTGGTCTGCCCAAACAGTATTTTCTGACCAGGGGGTATCAATGTACTCAACAGAAAATGCACAATAAATTGACATTTTTTTTTTTTTAATTTTACCCTTATGAAAAAGAAAAAGTTGGGCCAGAAGCAGCATATTAGTAAAAAAAATTACCTTTTTGTTTTATTTAATTTCACCTTGTTGTCTATAATTCCTGTAAATCACCTGAAGGATTAAAACTAAATTTCTGAATTGCGATTTTAAATACTTTTGAGGGATACCGTTTTTAAAATGGGGCCTTGTTTGCAAGCTTTCTGATATTAGTGCCTCAAAGTTATTTTCAAATTGAAATGCTCTCTACAGAATGCTATTATAAATTTCATTGAAATATTGAAATGATAAAAAATGTTTTCCAAAATTGGGACCCTTTTAATATTTGAACCACCCAAATAGGTATTTTTCAAAATATGATGCTGATGTAAAGTAGACCTGTGATAAATGTTATGTATTAATTATTTTGTGTGGTATAACTACCTGTTTTAAGTAAATTAAAAGAGAAAGGAAGCGCACATAGAGTAGTACCGCTATTATACAGGTCCCTCAGACCCTAAATGGTTAAACTCACCTGATGTAGTTGTGAGTGTCACAACTACAATAAAAGCACACAGAAGGTCGCTGCAGGCTCCCAGCTGAGAACTGAAGAATCCAGATAAGAGTAAAAAGAGCTAGGATCAAATGCCGCGCTGACCACAAAGATAAACACAGAGTTAATCACACACTCTGTTTATTTTGCCTACACGTGTTTCATGGCTCATAGGCCACTTCCTCAGCGCATCCAAGGGCCACTGAGGAAGTGGCCTATGAGCCATGAAACACGTGTAGGCAAAATAAACAGAGTGTGTGATTAACTCTGTGTTTATCTTTGTGGTCAGCGCGGTATTTGATCCCAGCTCTTTTTACTCTTATCTGGATACCTGTTTTAAGGGCATACAAATTAAAAATTTGAAATCTTCAAAGTTTTTGTCAAATTTTTGTGACTAAGCTACTGGTAATGTTTTAATATTGACTTTCAGAGAACCATCAACTTTATTCACGGCAGACTTCAGAGATGAAGAAAACCCTATATCAGATGTTGACAATGGTGAGTTGAGAATTACAAATTCAAGAAAAGATAAACACAACTATTTCACACATTTTAAAGGCAAATGCTCTACTTTTTAAACATTAAAATTGCAACACCCAAAAGGAAGTCATGGAATTACGAAAATTTCAGGATCGATTCTTAATAAGATTTAAATGATGAAGAAATGTCACATTTTTCAAGACATCAAGTATGAGTGTGTGGCGCCCCACCGGGTAAGCCGTAAGCCGCCACCAGAGGTACTGCATTCCTTCGGTTAGGGAGTGTAGTGCCCCTGTTCTCCAGGTTCTGGGATGGTGTGGCTGAGCCCAAAAACAAATGCAAACACAACCCAAATACGTAGGCCCTGAGAAAATGGGAAGACCCTGAGGGAGGGCCTAGGACACAAAAGGGGGAACAGGGAAGTGTTAGAAAGGAGGAGGAGGAGGAGAAGAAGAGTAGTTGGAGTTGGAGAGTGGAGGAAGCAGCAGAAGGAGGGTGCAGAGTCAGTGTGGTGCCAACTCTCGGGGTTTGGAACACGACCACGCTCGTCCCGGGAGGGAGAGATCAGAAGGGTGGAAGGAGAGAAAAGCCCTAGGGATGCGGAAGAAACACCGATTTCCTGTACACCCAATTCTGACGAGATGGACGACACTGGGACCCGGCCCTGAACACGGTGCGGATACTTCAAGCCCGTAAATCCGGAGGCCCCTGAATTCTAACGGGAGCTGTGGCCGAACACCGGACACAACTTGGGGAAGGCAGCTGAACTAGAGAGCGTTGCCCGGGAGAGTGACCTAATGGGACCCGGGACACAAATAAGCACTCGCGGCTGCCTATACTTGAGCTCTGTGCTTCGGAGAGCATTGGCTGCCTGAGGGGCAGAGCAACGACTTGCTCGCCTCCGAAGAGAACTACCCCTTATAATGCTGAGAGAATGTAGACCCACCTGAGGCAGACCACCTAGTAAGAGAGAGAGAGAGTACTAACCGAGGCTCAGTAACATCAACCCGGTCCTGGTGAAAATGCTGAAACGGAGCCTGGCAAGGGACGTACCTGGTGGCTATGTTGAAACACCAAGTAAAAGTAATGGAACTGCAGCTATGGTGTGTGTGTGACTTTCTTGAGCGGTGACCACCGGCCACGGAGGCCGCATGAAACACCGGGTTATCGACGTTCCACCGAACATCTGCCAAGGTGCGGACTGACTTCTCCATTCCACTTCCATGGGGACCGCTCTCTGCCTGCAGAGAGCGAAACCATACGAGCTGCCAGTCATCATCCCCAGAGGTCCTGAAGCAGCGGCGGCCACCCTGGCCGCATACCGCAGGTGGCGTCACAAATACCCCTTGTCCCCTCAGACTTTCCCTGTCATCATTCCTCATTTATTTTTAAATGACACCGCCAGGGTCACGGAACTGGGTCTTGGCCCTTGTCTGTCCCCATGAAAAGAACAGAAAGGTGAAGAAGGACAACGAGTAACTGCCCGATTCCCGAGTCTTCCCTGGCCCTGGAGTTGGTGTGTCAACTGCCACTTTCAGAAATACACACACTTACAGTACATACCTTGGCTTGTTGTTGGAATTAAATTATTAATGGTTGTCTGAGGAATGTTCTGCCATGTTGAATGCACTTGGGCACCAAATCACTGCTGACAGCTCCTGTTGCAATCGCTGGACAATGACGAGTTAGATGTGCTCGATATGAGACAAGTCCAGTTATGGTACAGGCCATGGAAGCATATTTAGGCCACGTTTGCTGTTCACAGTAGTGTGAGCAACATTCTTATGTTTTAAAATAATAATAATAATAATAATAATTTATTCATTTATATAGCGCTATTAATTCCATAGCACTTTACATACATGAGTAATGCTGTCTCTCTTGGAGCTCACAATCCAAACATCCTATCAGTATGTCTTTACAATGTGGGAGGAAACCGGAGTGCCTGGAGGAAACTCACACAAACACAGGGAGAACATACAAACTCCTTGCAGATGTTGTCCTTAGTGTCCTTGGTGGGAATTGAACCCAGGACCTCAGGACTCCAGTGCTGCAAAGCCTACAGTGCTAACCACTTGAGCCACCGTACCGCCCAAAAGAGTAAAAGAGTTCTTAGTGATGTGGTATCCAGACCAATCTTATTATCATTGAGAACAATGGCATGAGGTCAATGGAACACCAGTAGCTGAATGTCTGGCCCAATTTGTTTAAACACCTCCTAATGGGTTGTGTAGATACTGTTTGCCCCTTTAGGCTTGGTATCTGCTGTCTAATTTCACTTGCTGTACTGAATGGATTACGATGTTCAATTCTTCAAATCACATGAATCAATGTGAGTAACACCATGAAGAGGCCTTCACAATATAATGTAGCACCTGTCCTACTCATGGGATTATGGTGTGAGGTGGAATAATGTATGATAGCTGGACTCCTCAAGTCTTCATTCCGGGTACCCTAATAGTTCTCCAGGTCTCATTGATTTGACCTAGTATCAGTAGTTTGACCATTTCCAGTGTCCTAGAAGTTGTTTTTTGACATGATAATACCAGGCTGCATGTTGCTTGTAGTACTGTGATCAACCTACCTGGCCTAAATGTGCTTCCATGGCCTGCATCATCTCTGCCATCGAGTACATCCAGGAATATCATGGGTCGGCAGTTGCAAAGTTAACTACTGTCAGCAGCATATGTTGATGTTTTGCATTCAAGTGCATTCAGCAATGCAGATGATTCCTCACGCAACCATTAAAGGGGAACTCTGGGGAGAGAAAACTTTTTATTACAGTCTCTGCACTCCTACATGATGAAGCAGAGCTGTACACTGCAGTTCTATGATCTGTAGATCTCTTATAAATCAAGAAAATCATACCTGCTCCTTTTATTCCTCCCTCATAAGACAGAAAATTGAGGGCTTCTTGCAGCAGCAGAGAACAAGAGGTGTGTCATTGACGTGGACCCTGGAAGCTGCAGGATCATCCTACATTCCAGTGAATGATGATGATGATCCATTGAAAGTTGGAGGGATAGGAAGATAACATGTTCCTATGGGGGAAGGGAGACTATGCAGAGCTGAATTGATCAATGTAATGCTTTGCCTGTGCTCTCAGCCTCACAATAACAGTACACATTATGCATCATCATACAGCAGAGGATCACAGCATGTATTTGTATCTGCTTGGTGACATGATTGCTATATCAAGCCTGGACCCCACTGTCACATAGGATGGTATATCAGGGATAGGATTGTATGTGTGAGCATGGGGTCGGCAGCCACGGCCCCTGCCATACCCCTTCCTTATACAGAAATGCCAGGGGGCTGGAATATAGCATGATCCTGCAGCTTTCAGGGTCCATGCCCCCAACACACCACCTGCTTTCTGTTCTTACATGAAGCTGCCAGGATGAACATTTTCTGTCCCATGAGGGGGGGGTCAGAGCTGAGAAGCAGGTATGATTTTATCGATTTATAAGAGATCTATAGATGCTAGAACTGCAGTGTACAGCTCTGCTTCATCATGTAGGAGGGTAGGAAATGTACTAAAAAGTTTTATTTCACTGAAGTTCCCCTTTAATAATCTAATTGATAACATGCCAAGGTGTATAATGGCATGTATGTCTGCATGTGGCGTTCATCGTTTACACTGAATAAAAGGAGATTTTTTTAAATATTTTTTTTCATTATTTGTCTAACTATCTTTTGATGACCATAATTACATGCCATTTCATTTTATGATGAATGTTAAGGAATTGTATTTTTTTAATGAAAATCAATAGTAACCTATGACCTATGTATTGTTCATACATACACTGTGTGCAGAATTATTAGGCAAGTTGTATTTTAGAGGATTATTTTTATTATTGATCAACAACTATGTTCTCAATCAACCCAAAAGACTCATAAATATCACAGCTTAATATTTTTAGAAGTTGGAGTGTTTTTTTTTTAGATTTGGCTATCTTAGGAGGATATCTGTTTGTGGAAATAACTATTACTGTGCAGAATTATTAGACAACTTAATAAAAAACAAATATATTCCCATCTCACTTGTTTATTTTCACCAGGTAAACGAATATAACTGCACAAAATTTAGAAAAAAACATTTCTGAAAAATGAGTGACCAATATAGCCACCTTTCTTTATGATGACACTCAAAAGCCTTACATCCATAGATTCTGTCAGTTGCTTGATCTGTTTACAATCAACATTGCATGCAGCAGCCACCACAGCCTCCCAGACACTGTTCTGAGAGGTGTACTGTTTTCCCTCCCTGTAGATCTCACATTTTAGGAGGGACCACAGGTTCTCTATGGGGTTCAGATCAGGTGAACAAGGGGCCATGTCATTATTTTTTCGTCTTTTAGACCTTTACTGGCCAGCCACGCTGTGAAGTAGTTGGATGCATGTGATGTGATGTGATAGCATTTTCCTGCATGAAAATCATGTTTTTCTTGAATAATACTGATTTCTTCCTGTACCACTGTTTCAAGAAGTTGTCTTCCAGAAACTGGCAGTAGGTCCGGGAGTTGAGCTTCACTCCATCCTCAACCCGAAAAGGTCCCACAAGTCCACCTTTGATGATACCAGCCCATACTAGTACCCCACCTCCACTTTGCTGGCATCTGAGTCGGAGTGAAGCTCTCTGCCCTTTACTGATCCAGCCTCTGGCCCATCCATTTGGCCCATCAAGAGTCTCTCTCATTTCATCAGTTCATAAAATCTTTGAAAAATCAGTCTTTAGATATTTCTTGGCCCTGTCTTGACATTTTATCTTATGTTTCTTGTTCAAAGGTGGTCGTTTTTCAGCCTTCCTTACCTTTGCCATGTCCCATAAACTTCACTCCATCCTCAACCCGAAAAGGTCCCAAAAGTTCATCTTTGATGATACCAGCCCATACCAGTACCCCACCTCCACCTTGCTGGCGTCTGAGTTGGAGTGGAGCTCTCTGCCCTTTACTGATCCAGCCTCTAGCCCATCCATCAAGAGTCTCTCTCATTTCATCAGTTCATAAAATCTTTAAAAAATCAGTCTTAAGATATTTCTTGGCCCAGTATTGAAATTTTATCTTATGTTTCTTGTTCAAAGGTGGTCGTTTTTCAGCCTTCCTTACCTTGACCATGTCCCGGAGTATAGCACAGCTTGTGCTTTTTGATACTCCAGTAACGTTGCAGCTCTGAAATATGGCAAAACTGGTGGCAAATGGCAACTTGGCAGCTTCACGCTTGATTTTCCTCAATTCATGGGCAGTTATTTTGCACCTTTTTTGCCCAACACGCTTCTTGCGACCCTGTTGGCTGTTTTAGACTTTTTAGAACCCGTCAAATCACTCTTCTGACCCATTTTGCCTAATGAAAGGCATTTGCCTAATAATTAAGCACACCTTATATAGGGTGTTGATGTCATTACACCACACCCCTTCTCATTACAGAGACGCACATCACCTGATTTACTTAATTGGTAGTTGGCTCTCAAGCCTATACAGCTTGGAGGACAACATGTATAAAAAGTATCATGTGATCAAAATACTCATTTGCCTAATAAGTCTGCACACAGTGTACAATCACCTTAAGGAGAAAAATGTTGATAGGCATCACCTTGGATTTAATTGTTTTGACCAGTAATTCAAAACTCTCCATAATTAGTGTATATTTATCTTTTAACTGAGGAGTTCTGATGCTTTTGCCTCTTAGCATGACACACAGGGCCCTTAATGTGGTTATACAGGACGTTTTTTTGAGGATAAAAACCTACTAGCAAGTAGTTGCTAACTACCTTCCTGTTCTGCCCTGTGACAATCTCTTCCGGCTCAGAGTGGTCACGGACTGGTTATGACTAACTGTTGGAAGCAAGCTGACAATTAGAATAATGTCGTCAGTGACACCCTGTAGATAGAAAGAGAAGGAATTACTTTGTTGGTGTGATGTCAAAGGAAACAGGAGAGTCACCGCTTGGGCATGGTGAAATCGTCACAGGTCAGAACAGACAGGTAACATGGTTCAGCATGACTCCCATGACAGGTTACTCTTAATTATCAAAACAAGTCTTCATTCAAAGGAAGTTAATATTTGTGTCTTGTGTCTTTTCTGGTTACTATGCACCCTTAATTATGGCTATGCCCTTTTAGAAACCTCTGGATGTACTCTTCTGTATTTCTTGTTACAAATCTTGTCTCCTTTCAGTGAAGCCATGGCATGCCTCTTCTCCTAAGAAACAGATCCCCTATCAAGAAGTTAAACCCAGCTCTCCAGTGCACTGCCTGCTAACCTCTGCAGCTAGTGATATCAATGTCAATGGAAATCATCATGACTTAGCTCTTGGTAATTTATTTTAATCAAAATTTGAATTGATTCCGTTTTATTCTGAAAATTATTAACCTTTTTATCCAGGTGTATAATGTCAGCAACTTGGTGATTCTAAATGCACCCAGTCAGTGGATGAAGTGGGAGAACTAGCACATAGAGAAAGAGATGTGTAAGCACCACCTATACAATATATAGTAGGTCCACAGACCAATACAGCAAACAAAATGTATGTTACAGTACACAATAGATGGAGCTTGTGCACACTAAACAAAAATAGACACAAATGTGTAATTGAATAAACAAAAACATAAAATATATTCAATATAGCAGATCATAAAACATTAAAAGTGTTTACTAAAAGCACATAAGAAAGTATAAAATCTGCCAAGGCACCTTGATAAGTAACTAGGTCAAGCTCCCTACCACAATAAGTCAAATTGCAAACTCCCAGTAAAGTAAACAATGTTATATATTTCATATCATAAAAAGTGTCCTTGTGCAAAAATTGTTCTATATACATGAATGTCTTAGTACAGACCTGCCAGCCTGCAAAGTAGCAGACACCAGGGTGCGTTACTAGCTTGAATACTATAGCCAAAGTAAGCAATATCTAAATACTTTTAAATAATTGTAAATGAAAAAAAAATTGTAAAAAAGAAGGATAGGGGTAAGCATGAGGAAGTGACACCCACTATTCCGTATGACATCCCTTTTCCTTGGTATGGTATTCAATTTGGTCCTTTGATATTCTTTATCTCTATTATATTTTTTATATTCTATTACCCGTTTTAATGTTCTGCTTAATTATTATTTTATATTTACAATCCTTATTGGTTAATCTGTACATGCTTAAGCATGAATGTTGAATGTATGAATTTTGAAATGCATTACTATTTTATAAGCTACGGTCCTGATTCATTACGCTGATCTTGCTGAAGGGTTGTGCTGAAATGAAACACCACTAATTCAGTAGCCTCTTCCCTTTGCCAAAGGTAAATATATGTCGGACTTCTTGGGCTTTGTGCAGTGCAGGTGTAAATGTATGGTGGGAGGTCATTCAGGGTAAAGGTCTGGTTTTCCGGAGCTAATCACCGCCTGAAAGTGACTCAGATCCGAATGATGTTATTCCTGTGTTAGCTCTCCCCTGGATGTGTTGTTTTCTTTATGCCACGATCAGTAGCGATTGTATAATTTAAAAGATTGTTAGAGGGATTACCACCCCCTCTGCAACATGATTGTGGGGGAGTTGAAGGTTGTCATGGCAGACAAGAGTCAAATAATGGCCTTCAGGTCTGCAAGCTATTGTGACCTTTTAGACCCAGCCAGAAGCAAGGTTCAACAGGCAAATCTGTTAGTGTAAGGCTATGTGCTGACGCTACTTTTTGGGTACAGAAATTTTCTGCATCAAAAACGGTGCTAAACTGCACCCTGAGGCAAAAAAAAAGCACCACAAAATGCCTGCATTTTTTATGCGTTTTTTGGCCATGTTTTTTTTTCACTATTGTCAATGCCTAGGAGGACTGAAAAACACACCAAACATTTGCCGCTCATTCTTTTGTCCATGATCACAAACTGCATCAAAGCTGCTAGGAAAAAAAAGTATCGATGGCACAACAGTTCAGAATTCTCATAGACTTTGCTGGGGAAACATAGACATTAAGTTTTGTTACACAATGTGACAAAAAAAAGCAGCAAAAACGCATAAAAAAAACTCACCATCAGCACATAGTCTAGGGCTGACAGGTCTCATGCATGTGCATTGCAATGCATGAGTACAGTGATACACTAATCAAAGAAATAAAAGTTGAAGTTCCATAGTGTGACTTTGTAGAAAAAAAGATACAAACATCAAAATACACAACATAAAAACCGTGAAGGGGGGGGGGTGGTAATCGCAAAAAAATTAATGAAAAAAGTACACATATTTGGAATCACCTGCATTTTAAGCAATTTGAATTATAAAACTGTTAATATATATAACGCCTACAGTAAACGCAATAATAAAATAAATTATTAAGGTGGCAAAAAATATTCATACCACCAAACAAAGTGGAATAATATGGGTTCAAAAAGTTGTTTTTGAAATGAAATGGTATTCCTGAAATCAGCATCTCGTCCCACAAAAAACAATATCTCAATCAGCTTTGTCAGTGGAAAAATTAAAAACGCTACAGCTCTCAGACTATGGCTGTACAAAAAAAAGATTGTTTCTACCATCTTTTTCCAAAAATAGGCCCTCCCAAAAATAAAACCCAAGCAGGGTTTTTCAGGCATTTTGGAATAGGCTTGAAATATAAGCCCTACTCCTAGTGGAGTACTATAGTGGGGCTGGCTCTTGGGGGAAAAGCATAGGTTGTGGAGCAGGTGCAGGAGGCTGGAGCTGTGGGCCCACCTATAGGTTTGTATAATATTCGCTGCTTCACCTGCTATCCAGTTCCTCTCAGTGATGAGAGGTGGGTGGGGGTGGTGCATATTATATGAGTCTAATTGTACTCACCCCCCCATCCTGGATATGGCCCCCCATCATGCTATATGGCACCCCATCACACTATATGGCCCCCCCTGCTGGCGCACACACAAAAATAATAAACGTTAACTCACCCTCTGTAAATCCCTTCTCCCAGCATCACCGTCTTCCTGTGTTCCTTGGATCGGATCATGTGACCAGCACAGCGATGATGTCACTGTGATGTGGTGGTCACATGATCATATAGCGGGCACAGTACAGTGCAGAAAGGTGATGCTGGGAGCAGGGAGCTACAAAGGGTGAGTTAACATTGTTTATTATTTTTGTGTCTGCACCAGCGGAAGAGCCATATAGCGTGACGGGGGGGTCATATCCAGGATGGGGGGGGGGGTGATGTGTCAGGATGGGGAGCCAAGTTGCGAGGATGGGGGTGCATATATAGTGTGACAGGGAACCATGTGCCAGGATGGGGGACAATATCCAGTTTGGGGGCCATGTGCAGGATGGGGGCTGTATAACAGGATGGGGGCCCATGTGCAGGCTAGGGGGCTATGTACCAGGATGAGCGAGCATGTGCAGGATGGAGGGCCATGTGTCAGGATGAGGGGGCATGTGCAGGATGGGAGACCATATCCAGGATGGGGTGACATACAGTGCCTTGTGAAAGTATTTGGCCCCCTCGAACTTTTCACCCTTTTGCCACATTTCAGGCTTCAAGCATAAAAATATGCATTCTAATATTTTAGTGAAGAATCAACAACAAGTGGGACACAATAATGAAGTGCTGTTACCCTGACATCTCAGCTGGCGAACTAGAAAAAACTGATACCAGAAAATACTACATAACGAGCCCAGGGCAGGGAAAGGTGCACATCAAACGGTATGAACCCATATTACAATTGAGACACCAATGCCTCAATGTTTAATGTTCAATGTTTTTTGTTGTGGTGATACTGTATTTTTCAAAATCAGTTCAAGGTTGGGGGGCGTGGCTTAGCTATGGAGGCGATCGGTCGGCAGTACCCAGTGCTCCTCCACCGACTTCAATTGATTTCCAGGCTGCACCCGGCGGTGGAAACATGCCCAGATGAAGGAGAGCCTCGTCCTGCCGTCCTCCGACATCAGGGGAGAGAAAAGAAGCGGCGCTAGACCGGTACTTCCAAGGAGGGAAGCAGGAGGGAGAAGGAAACTCCGCTCCCAAGATGGCGCCGTCCCGCTCTCCACGAGGAGGAGATGTGAGAGAGAGAGAGGTGGGGGAGAAGAAGGAGCAGGTCCCGGACGCTCCGGCAGACCGGCCCAAGCACTATAGAAGTGCACCAGAGACATTCCACAGCCAGGCATTCCCCGCAAACAGGGATATGAGAGTGACAGAGCTGGTCACTGCACAGGTATAGGGGGGGCCGCAGATGCAAGCTGGTGGCGGGCAGGACGGAGACAAAATTCTGGCGGGGAAAAGGGGAGCAGAGCACTCTGACACCATCAGTATAGAGCCCATCATGAGAGATAAGCTAGACACATGTATTACTTTGGCCTCAGAGCCCTTGTGTGTAATAGAGGATAATGGCGGCAGGGATCACGATGAAGGAGGTGGACAACTCCAACACACCCCTATTCAAGCAGCAGGAGAGAGTGGAGCAGTGGATGTAAACACTACTGATAGCAGGACAAATCTCATGGCTGTACAGGAGATACAATCAGCTCAGCTGCAGATGCCCACAAATCCCTCAGCAGAGAACTTTTCCCCACAGATGTTGCTGACACAGAAATCTATGAGGGATGATAGGGCTTCAGACTCAAACAATACTGCATTCACTGGGGGTCTCAATATGTGGAGCAATCCACCACCCTGGAAGTCAGGATGCGATCAATACTTGCTGGACTTAATCCGTGCTCTGCCCACTAAACAAGATTTAGATGCAATGGTGGCACGTTTTGAGGCGTCACAAGAAAGAGCTCTGGCTACAGTTAGGGGTGACATGGAAAAACGTACGTCACGCACGACAGAATTAGAGGATGCTAACGTCTCACTTGCTAATAGAGTTGCCAGTCTTGAAAAAAGCTTGATAGACACTCAGGAACATATGCAGCAACTGGTATTGGCACAGGATGACCAGGAAAATCGCGGCCGCCGCAATAACATTCGCCTGAAAGGTGTGCCTGAAAATTTTCCTGCCAGTGCCCTACATACTAGAGTGGTTGAGATTTTTAACACGGTATACCAGAAACCAAAGGAAGCCAGAGTTATGATTGACAGAGTACATAGGGTCAACCGACAACAGACATCAAGAGCAGCTGGCCCTAGGGACATACTGTGCAGGTTACATTATTACACAGACAGAGAGGATATCTTGCAGCATGCCTGGCACTACGGCCGCTTAGTTATGGATGACGTGGAAATTAGACTTTTTCCGGCACGTACTCTGGCCATAAGACGCTTATTAGCTCCCCTGCTGCAGAGGATACGAGAGGTGGATGCAACATACAGATGGGGACACCCCTTTCACCTCATTGTGAAAAAGGGAGACGCTCAGTTTTTCCTCAGAAGACCAGAGGAGCTTCCAGACCTCTTTTTGTTCTTGGATATTGCTCCCATTAGAGTGCCGAATTGGCTGGTGTTTGATTTGTCGAGCATACCTCAAACTAACCGAGGGAAGCAAAGACCACTAGGATCACCTCGGAGACGCCGATGGGATTCAGGAGAGGTGCCCAACAAACGTAGAAATGAGAGACGCAATCCTACCTGAGCCCCTCTGGATTCCCCCTTGGAAGAAGATAATTTGAAAACTGGTCGTCTGCCTGGAGTGTTGATATAATAGCGACTATGGTGTCTCTCCCTTCCCCCCCCCCCTTTTTATTATTATTATTATTATTATTATTTTCTTCACCCCAGTAATATCCCACCGCCTGGTACATGGTTACTTGTAATGTGGACTTGCCTATGGAACACTAAACACCCTCGCAATAAGACTGGTTGGTTGCGGAGGGAGCGACCTTTTGGCTCTCCACGTTCCTATTTTGGGATCTGGTCCGTTTTTTGGACTTGCTCCCTATAACCCTTCCCACCCCTATTTGTGGGGGAAGTGGATACCTCCGGCTTTTCTGGAGGGTAGTTTACTTGCTACAAGTTGAAGATCGTTCTGTCTTTATAATCAGATTCTTCTTGTATTTCTCTACCTGTTCTCTATACTATATAATTTTTTTTATTTATTTTTTTTATTTCTCTTTTTTCCCTCTTGTATATACTAACTGCACCTTCCCCTCTTTCTTATACCTCGCGATCCCCTCTTTTTCTTACTTTCCAAATTCATTCCCTCAGGCGGCGGGGTCGGGTTGCGGACACGTCTATAACAGAGACGATGTCAGCTGGAATCATGTCTACGTTGCAGTGTGGCTCCATCAATATACGGAGCCTTCACAGCCCAGGTAAGAGGTCTATACTGACCAATTATTTGCGTAGGGAACGCATCCAGGTGGCGTTCTTGCAAGAGACGCACCTGAGTGCTTCTAAACAGTACAAAATGACTAGTCGTAATTATCCTGACGCCTACCATAGCCTCTCTCCTGACTCAAGGTCTAGGGGAACCAGCATTATCATAGCCCGCTAGATCCCGTGGGAGATGGGAGACACGTGGTGCGACCAACAAGGTAGTATGCTTTTAGTGAAAGGTCGTATAGCGTCTCAGCTTTTCACGTTTGCTTCCCTGTACCTACCTAACACACACCAATATGGGTCCCTACAATCATTACTAGACCAAGTTGGGGAGTTTGCGGAGGGCACCTTGATTCTGGGGGGAGACTTCAACGTCGCATTAGAGCCGGGTATGGACACATCCTTAGGACAGCATGCCATGTCAAACTCGGGGTTACGAGGGATTAGAAGACTACTACATGATCATCAATTGGTTGACACGTGGCGCCTGCAACACCCACATGACAAAGACTATTCCTACTACTCAACGGTACACAATACGTATTCAAGAATAGATTATCTTTTTGTGGGACACAAAGATTTGACATTGATTAGAGAGACAGACATAGATTCTATCTCTTTCTCTGACCATGCCCTCTGTACTTTGGAGATAGAAATGCCACAAGTATCCCCTAGGCAGTGGCAATGGAAATTGAATCCAACTCTGCTAGAGGACCAGACGACGGTTCAAGAAATGACGAAGGTGATGACCGACTATTTTAAAGAGAATTGCACTCCGGAGACCTCACCAAGCTCAATCTGGGAAGCACATAAATGTGTGATTAGAGGTCTACTGGTAAAACATGGGACTAGACTAAAACGGGAAAGAGACGCGATAATGTCTACACTGTTAGCTAGATTGAGGACACTTGAAACAGACCATAAGAGAAGATTGACCCCGGACGTGGCTCTAGAACTGTGTAAGGATAGAGAGGAATTACGAGACCTGCTTAACAAGAAAGCAAAATATTGGCTGGCAAAGTGTAGACGACACTTCTATGAATTTGGGAATAGGACAAGCAAATTGTTAGCAGGGGCCTTGAGAAGGCAGAGGGCCAGGACATTTGTCTCGAGAATAGGTTCAGAAACTGCAAAGAAAGTGGCACAGCCCTCCCATGAGATAGCTGAGGCTTTTAGAGCCTATTATGCGAAATTATACCATGTAGATCTGGAGAATTCGCTGACTGACTCCCCAAGATTCTTGAATAAAATTACGGAATATCTGCAACAAGCAGCCATTCCGAGATTGAAAGACGAGGATGTGACCGCCTTGGAACAGCCTATCTCTTCTCAGGAGATAGCTGAGGCCATTAAAACTCTAAAAAACGGCAAGGCGCCTGGTCCGGATGGGTTTTCAACAATTTACTATAAAAGGTTGAAGGAGGTTTTGTCTCCGCATCTTCTCAACTTTTTCAATGATCTGAAAAGTGGGCGTCCTCCCCATAGTGATTCCCTCAGGGCACACATTGTGGTAATACCGAAAGAGGGAAAGGACCCAGCGAATTGTGCAAGTTACAGACCCATTTCACTTTTGAACGTGGACCTAAAACTTTTCGCTAAGATATTAGCAACAAGACTGGCTCCCGCTATGGTAGACAGTCCACCCGGATCAAGCGGGTTTTATGATGGGTAGAGAAGCGCGAGACAACACTGTCAAAGCCATCAATCTGGTCCACGGGGCAAGGTGTATGGGTGTCCCCTCACTGCTCTTATCAACAGATGCTGAAAAGGCTTTTGACCGGGTTAACTGGATATTTTTGAGGGAGACGCTTTTGCATCTTGGCCTGGGTCCGAATATGATGAATTGGATTTTGTCATTGTATAAGGGACCGACGGCTAGGGTAAGGGTGAATGGGTGCTTATCGGATCACTTTGAGATCCACAATGGTACAAGACAAGGTTGCCCGCTCTCTCCCTTGATCTTCGTCCTTACCATAGAACCCTTGCTCAGAAAAGTGAGGAAACACCCGGATATAACGCGAATTGAGTTGGGAGGGGTCTCTCATAAAATTGCGGCCTACGCAGACAACCTTCTCTTCTTTTTATCGAGACCATCACTTCCTTGCCTAATCTTATGGAAGAAATCCAGACCTTTGCTCGTTTATCTAATTTCAAAATTAATTTTCAGAAATCGGAAGTTTTAAATGTGAACGTTCCATCTCAAGTCACATCCTCGTTGCAGTCTTCCTTTAGCTTCAAGTGGAGTAGCTCATTTATCCAATATCTTGGGATAAAATTGATTGCAAACCCAGATCTGTTATATAAACACAATTTTCCGACGTTATTAACAACACTCAGGGAAGATTGTGATAGATGGTCCAGAACATCATTTTCTTGGTTCGGACGATGCCATATACTCAAGATGAAAAAGAAAAACCAAGAAATTGTTGCGCCACACTGTGCAAATTAGCTGAAGCAAGGGGTTATATTGATATGTCACTCACCTTTTCTAGTTGCGCTCCCTGCACAACTAGGTTGATGATTTGAGGTGAGATTTAACTGCAGGCATAAATCCGTTGCTACGTATAGAGAAGCCTTTCCTTATGGAACTTAAACGTCTCTCCCAGAGATCACGAGCCCAGGGAAGGGCAGCTCCTCTGTATTGACCAAATCCTGTCCCAGAGCTGCTCTCAAACCACACTCCCCAAAGGGTGGATTTGAGCACGATATGAAGTAAAAAGGTATGATAAAATGAGCGCAAAGGACAGAAACAGGCACTGGGCTCTTATCGAATATTACCTTTCAAATTTATTGTGAACAGTAGATGTTATAGGTCTCCTCGCCACAACATGTTTCGACACTAAAGGTGTCCTTCTAAGTGGATCTCAAGATGAATGTCCTTCCCTGTTTGCTATACCTCTTACAGGCGATCCCAGTGAGGATCCCGCCGTCTTTTTTTCGAGCTGTCTCATAACTACAGACTGTCTTCGTGTGGGGGGGGGGGAAGGCTAGAATCAGTAGAGCTCTCATGTCTAGAACAAAGGCGGAGGGGGGTGTTGGCCTACCAAATTTTAGACTTTATCATCTAGCGGTACATTTTGCCAGGCTGATCGACTGGTGCAGGAATGCGAGAGGAAAAGCCTGGGTGGGGATAGAGCAATCTTTTTGTTCGGTCCCTCTCAACAGGCTCCCTTGGCTGCTTCCTGTGGTCCAGAAGGAGCTACGTACACATCCCACAATGGGACCGACAGTGGGTTATTGTGCTGCCCTTTGGACCAGGTCTTTTATGATACCCTCGTGCTCCAGACTTACACCTGTGCTGAGTCACCCGAGTTTTGGTCCGGCAATAGATGACAGTGTATATAGACAGTGGATAGCGGCAGACAGAGATAGAGTGGGGCACTTTGGGGAAGGGGGAGACTGGCCTTCTATAATTAATTTATGAAACCTGGAGACTCCTGCCCCTTTGGGTTGGTGGAGGGCCATGCAGATCAGACATTTCCTACGTTCCTTCCACCCGAGACGTTGTTATAATAATCCATTGACACTATTTGAGAGACTTTGTTCAGGAAGAGGTCCAGTGAGGCACGTACTTTCGTCAGTTTATGCGATGTTGAACTCCCCCCCGGAGCAACCCCCACCATATTTCATAGCAAAGTGGGAGACAGAGTTGGGCATGAAGTTCTCCGACACACAAATATCCAGAATTTGTAGCTGTGCACACAGTGCTTCTATCAGCTCTAAACAGCAGGAGGCAGGATATAAAATTGTGTCTAGGTGGTACAGGGTGCCAGAGAGGCTGCATACGATTTACCCCACGGTCGATAAAACCTGCTGGCGCTGCAAGAAGGAAGTAGGCTCCATGACACACATCTTCTGGAGCTGTGAGGTGCTCAGGCCATTCTGGGAGGGAGTGGAGGCTGTGGTGGCCGAGTAACGGGCTATTCAGACCCACTTACGCCTGAAGCGGCGCTGTTACATTTGACAAATATTTCAAACAAGGCTTATAAGACATCACTGGTGAAATTCCTTCTTATTGCAGCGAAAGCTTACATCCCGGCTCTTTGGGGTTCGGTCTCTCCTCCGAGAATCGCCCAGTGGGTTGGTAATCTCTATCCTAAACTTTCTTGTTCAAGATGTTATGACAAGTATTTTGTTAGATAATATTTGGTGACACTATATTACCTTAAAGTTTTTAAGGCTAATGGTATTGCCGCTGGCCGAGATACTGAAAGTAGAGGTCACGAGAAGAGTTGGAACAAATTACAAAGAGGTGTATCAAGGAACACATTCTGGAAAATGTGGTGAAGTGTGATGTACCAGATGTAAATCAGACTTGGTTAACTTGGAGAAATTGCAGTTTTGATTATGTTTTGTCACAAAGTGAAATGGATGTTACAGTATATCTGTTTATTACAAATGACTAAAATAAAGAATTATAAAAAAAAAAAAAAAAAAATCAGTTCAAGGTTAAAGTGATTTAGGTGTCCTACAAATTAAGCACAGGGTGTTCACAAAGTAACTACAGTTGTGGCTAAAAGTATTGACACCCCTGCAATTCTGTCAGATAATACTCAGTTTCTTCCTGAAAATGATTGCAATCACAAATTCTTTGGTATTATTACCTTCATTTAATTTGTCTTCAATGAAAAAACACAAAAGAGAATGAAGCAAAAAGCAAAACATTGATCATTTCACACAAAACTCTAAAAATGGGGCAGATAAAAGTATTGGCACCCTCAGCCTAATACTTGGTTGCACAACCTTTAGCCAAAATAACTGCGATCATCCGCTTCCGGTAACCATCAATGAGTTTCTTACAATGCTCTGCTGGAATTTTAGACCATTTTTCTTTGCCAAACTGCTCCAGGTCCCTGATATTTGAAGGGTGCTTTCTGCAAACTGCCATTTTTTAGATCTCTCCACAGGTGTTCTATGGGATTCAGGTCTGGACTCATTGCTGGCCACCTTAGAAGTCTCCATTGCTTTCTCTCAAACCATTTTCTAGTGCTTTTTGAAGTGTGTTTTGGGTCATTGTCCTGCTGGAAGACTCATGACCTCTGAGGGAGACCCAGCTTTCTCACACTGGACCCTACATTATGCTGCAAAATTTGTTGGTAGTCTTCAGACTTCATAATGCCATGCACATGGTCAAGCAGTCCAGTGCCAAAGGCAGCAAAGCAACCCCAAAACATCAGGGAACCTCCGCCATGTTTGACTGTAGGGACCGTGTTCTTTTCTTTGAATGCCTCTTTTTTTCTACTGTAAGCTCTATGTTGATGCCTTTGCACAAAAAGCTCTACTTTTGTCTCATCTGACCAGAGAACCTTCTTCCAAAACGTTTTAGGCTTTCTCAGGTAAGTTTTGGCAAACTCCAGCCTGGCTTTTTTATGTCTCGGGGTAAGAAGTGTGGTCTTCCTGGGTATCCTACCATACAGTCCCTTTTCATTCAGATGCTGACGGATAGTATGGGTTGACACTGTTGTACCCTCGGACTGCAGGGCAGCTTGAACTTGTTTGGATGTTAGTCGAAGTTCTTTATCCACCATCCGCACAATCTTGCGTTGAAATCTCTCGTCAATTTTTCTTTTCCGTCCACATCTAGGGAGGTTAGCCACAGTGCCATGGGCTTTAACCTTCTTGATGACACTGCGCACGGTAGACACAGGAATATTCAGGTCTTTGGAGATGGACTTGTAGCCTTGAGATTGTTCATGCTTCCTCACAATTTGGCTTCTCAAGTCCTCAGACAGTTCTTTGGTCTTCTTTCTTTTCTCCATGCTCAATGTGGTACACGCAAGGACACAGGACAGAGGTTGAGTCAACTTTAATCCATGTCAACTGGCTGCAAGTGTGATTTAGTTATTGCCAACACCTGTTAGGTGCCACAGGTAAGTTGCAGGTGCTGTTAATTACACAAATTAGAGAAGCATCACATGATTTTTCTAACATTTCCAATACTTTTGTCCACCTCCTTTTTTATGTTTGGTGTGGAACTATATCCAATTTGGCTTTAGGACAATTCTTTTTGTGTTTTTTCATTGAAGACAAATTAAATGAAGATAATAATACCAAAGAATTTGTGATGGCAATCATTTTAAAGAAAATTATCTGACAGAATTGCAGGGGTGTCAATACTTTTGGCCACAACTGTATGCAGTGAGGGGTGATGTTTTTATAAGTACTAATGCGCAGTATATTAGTCTGCCGGTCCGGTTAGACTGAAGAACAGTTTTAAGGACTGTGGAAAACAGTGCGTGTGTGAACCTGTGTCTCCACGTCCAGGGGCAGCACTTTCAGCATCTCCTCTAATTTCGACATCACCTACTGGCAAGTCTTAACCACTGCATAGTTACTTTATGAACATCCTGTATAAACCACAAAAATACAGTATATGCAATCCATATCTACATGTAAAACACAAAAATTATATATATAATATAATATTGTGTTTTACATGTGTATATATATATATATACATATATATATATATATATACTAGCTGTACTACCCGCTTTGCCCGAGTTAATAACTGCTGTTAACAAAATAGAATGTGTTAACAAACATTTATTCAGCACACAAAAACCACAAAACATGTCCCTATAGGGACACATGCACTCACCCCACAGGGACACACACACACACACCACAAAGAGACACACACAACACAGATACACACACGCCACACAGACCACCCCCCACAGGGACATACACACCCTATAGGGACACATGCACTCCCCCCACAGGGACACACACATACACACACAGACAGACACAGATGTGCACAAATCACCTCACACAACTCGCCTCATACGTCTGCTATCTTTAATTTCCAAATATAAACATCTGATTAAAAACAGCCAATGTGCAACTCATGTGCCATATAGGGAATTAAGGCAGATGTCAGTGACATGAGCTGTCTATTATGTGCATGTGTGAGGTAACATATACTACCCGGCCGGGGGGAGGGTTTACTGTTGGCTGGAGATTTATTAGGCTGCCTATAGCAACCAATCACAGCTCAGCTTCTATTTTCCTACAGGTCATTAATATGACATATTCAAATTCTATTTTGTTATAGCTAACAGCAGTTATTTATTAACCCGGGCATTATTGTGGTAAAAATAGTCTGTAACTGGCAGTTTCTATATCCTCTCACATAGAGGTAATGTGACTGACATCAGCCTTTCCACCAACACACCCTAACTGACATCCTATTACCTCACAGACATCCTATTACCTCACAGAAGCTTTACTGAGAATGTCCTTTGTTGTCTATATTAACCAATCAGAGCTCAGATTAACAGTAGTAAAATAGAAGCAGAGCTGTGATTGGTTGCTATTGGCAGCCTGATAAATCCCCAGGCAACAGGAAACCCTCCCCCCTGACAGTATATATTAGCTCACACATACACATAATAGACAGCTCATGTGACTGAAAGCTGCCGTATTTCCTATATGGTACATTTGTTTCTCTTGTAGTTTTGCTGCTTATTAATCAGATTTTTATTGTTGAAGGATAATACCAGCCTTGTGTGTGTTTTAGGGCGATTATGTGGCGGGGTTGGTGTATGTGTGGTGAAATGTGTGCTGAGGGTGGTATATGTGTTCAAGCACAAGGTAGTGTGAGGCGCATTTTGTGTGTGTGTTCATATCCCCCGTGTGTGGTGAATATCCTATGTCGGGGCCCCACCTTAGCAACTGTATGGTATATACTCTTTGGCGGCATCGCTCTCATTCTTTAAGTCCCCCTTGTTCACATCTGGCAGCTGTCAATTTGCCTACAACACATTTCCTTGCACTTTTTCCCCATTATGTAGATAGGGCCAAAATTGTTTGGTGAACTGGAACGCTCAGGGTTAAAATTTCGCCTCACAACATAGCCTATGACGCTTTCGGGGTCCAGACGTGTGACTGTGCAAAATTTTGTGGCTATAGCTGACAGCTGTCGATTTTCCTCCAACACTTTTCCTTTCCCTTTTTCCCCATTATGTAGATAGGGTCAAAATTGTTTGGTGAATTGGAATGCGCAGGGTTAAAATTTTGCCTCACAACATAGCCTATGACGCTCCCGGGGTCCAGACGTGTGATTGTGCAAAATTTTGTGGCTATACCTGACAGCTGTCGATTTTCCTCCAACACTTTTCCATTCACTTTTTCCCCATTATGTAGATAGGGGCAAAATTGTTTGGTGAACTGGAACGTGCGGGGTTAAAATTTCACCTCATAACATAGCCTATGACGCTCTCGGGGTCCAGACGTGTGACTGTGCAAAATTTTGTGGCTGTAGTTGCGACGGTGTAGATGCCAATCCCGGACATACATACACACATACATACATACACACACACACACACACACACATTCAGCTTTATATATTAGATATATATATATATATATATATATATATATATATATATATATAATACTCACTACATATGTGTATAGTCTACCCTTATGTATTTTTATATATACAGGCTCAGCATGACCAGACAGCAGTGACAGGAGATTGACCTGTCAGAGATTACAGTTAGTGATTTGTATCTGTGTGCTCAGAGCTCTGTAATGGTCGGTGCCATGTGGTGCTGAGAAACCCGATTCTGCACCCAGCTGCACAGAGCTCAGGGGGTCACAGTGAGGAAATCTCTGCTCCTAATCTCTGATTGCCCTGCTTTGGGGAATTCTACAGTGCATTCCTGGCTAAGGCTCACCAGGAGAGTCAGTGAGAACCTGCAGAAGATCTAGGACAGTGAGTGCAGACACAACAAGAGACAAACAGGCAGGGAAAAGGCAGCTACAGAGATTCGGCAGGGTACCAAATTGCAGTGTGCCTAGCGGCGCCCTTAGCGGCACTCACAACTATTAGCAGTATGGCGTTCTGAAGACAATGATACTGCTAACTGCTTAGCAGACAGGGTGGCCCACTGCCAGACCAGCCCTTCTAACATTTGCCATATGGTCAGTCCGGCCCTCGTTCTAAGCATGTTGACACTAGAGGTGTTTCACAGAATTTTATAGCTATGATGACGACAAATAAAATTTTTACTACTAAATTATCACTTCAACTTCATAGTTTTCATTTTCTGAAGAGATAATATGAAATTTGGTTTAGTAATTTGATGTAATGAGTGATCCACTACTAAAATTTAAGAAGGGCCTGGATGCCTTTCTTGGAAAATATAATATTACAGGTTATATATACTAGATTCTTTCATAGGAAGTTGATCCAGGGAGCTAGTCTGATTGCCGTATGTGGAGTCGGGAAGGATTTTTTCCACAATGTGGAGCTTAGTGTTGCCACATGGGTTTTTTTGCCTTCCTCTGGATCAACATATTAGGCTATGGGTTGAACTAGATGAACTTAAAGTCTACCTTCAACCTTAAAAACTATGAAACTCAGTATCTCCTGAATGCGGCAATACTTCTTATGTGGTAATATAATCCTATTTGGAACATGGCAGGATTCAGAAGAGTGCTACTTGATTTATGGAGCACAGATTTCCCTGGAATAGTTTTTAAGTTCTATTTGTAGAGCATTTAAGATGCCAGAACATCATAAAGCCCCCCGACCCTTCTCCCTTCACCCTCAATGTACACCTCTCAGGGAATTCATCTATGATAAATATTGATGATTTTGACTCTAGTTATGTTGCAGGGTGAAAATTGCAAAAATATCAGTTTAGTAACCATACATTGCGCCCTTCATATTTTTGAGGGGGGGTAGTCATGTTACTTTTCCAGAACCATCCTGCTACCGGTAACATGGAAAACACCTATGTTTCCATTGACAAATGGCATACCTGATTTGGGACTTGTTTTATGGGTAAGTTGAGATTTAGTTGGTAATATTTTAGGATACATAACATTTTGGATTTCTTTTAAGGCTAGCTTAACTTTCATCTTGTGCTGTATGCTGAAGGTTTCCATCTAAATCTCTGAACCTCATTATTCAGACAGAACAATTCACTATAATGAGGTAGTCAATTTGGATTACGTACAGTATGACCCCTGTTGGGGCAATGTCTATGTTTTTAGAGGTTCACAAATGAATTGTCAATTGCACTATTGGTCATAGCAAAAACATGGGACACCACCAGGAAAGAGGCCAGATGCCCCATTATAATGAATGGTTCCATCTGGAGTTTTGACTTGAAGTGGTATTTCAGTGATTTAAACGGAAAACCTATTGAAATTGAAAAATGTACATTCACCTCCCGAAAATCGCAATAAGCCTATGTTCTCAAGTCGGTAGTTTATTTGCTTTTCTGTGATGTGATTAGATAACTTAATTCCTTGGGTCTGTAAGGGTACCTTTACACGGCACAACTTTTGGTGCCGATAGGAGGCAATCTAACATGCGCGTGCACATTTTTCATGGTTGCCTCTGATCGCCGAAGACGCTTTTACACACAGCAATTTCGCCCTCAACCTAAGGCAACGCGTCGCCCCGGAAGTTGCCACACCAACAGTGGGAAATATCCGGTCGCCTTCCCTCGCTGCTTCACACACCGCAATCCCCAAAGGAATGTGGGCGTACATGTGCAGAGCAGCAAGAACATATGCGTGCCAGACTGGTCTACACCGCGCCCCAAACATGCTCATTGGACAACGCAATAGCGCTATAATTGAGCAGCCTGCGCTGGGCGGCTGGCTAATACATGACGCCATTTTCTTTTAGAGTTTGGCACCAATACACACTCAAATATGTATCAAAGATGTATTATACCTCAGACATGTAATTCAAAATGTAATTTTAAAAGGTCCCAAGATCTTTACATTATTTTATTTTCAGGTGGACGAGCTTCTGACTTTATAAGCGGTACTTATGAAAATCTGCAGCATAGATTAGAATGTTTGCAAACTATCGCAAATGATCTACAAATAAAAAATAAAGGTAACAATTATTTCTGTATAATATCAGTAAAAAAAATAGAGAAATCATTAAATGGTATATAATAATAACTGATATCTACATATGATATATATATATATGATATCTATAATAATGATATCTATCATAGGCTGAGGACACTTCCGGTGTATGTTTAGTGCCCCTTTTAAGATGTAGGGAGTGCAGGGTGTGTGCCCTAAGTGTGTGGACTGGAGACCTGCACGACGTGCACAGGTCCTGGGAGTTGGTAACCACAGCTGGGATGAGAGGAACATGTGGGCGACCGTGCCAGGAAGAAGATGTGGGGTAGTGCAGGGATGCTGGCGTTATAATTATTAACAGGGTCATCATGTTGACCTTGCTCAAAATTTTTAAAGGGTCATCAGGTGGCCCTCACTCTAAATTTTTAGAGGGTCATTAGGCAGCCCTAGCTCCAAATTTTTAGAGGGTCATTAGCAGCCCTAGTTCAGTATTTTAAGAGTGTAAACCTACAGCCCTTAGGATATGTTCACATGCTGCATATTAGCAGCGCTTTTTTGCAGTTGTGCATTTTTGCCTGTGTTATGTGCAAAAAAGTGCAATAGCATGCACACACCGCGCTTTTTTGGCTGCGCTTTTCCAGAGCCCATTGTATAATTTGGGCTATGGGAAAAGCGTGCCGAAAAAGACGCAAAGATTTGACATGTTGACTCTTTTTGCGCATGCACTTTGCAGTGAAAGCGCATGCGCAAAAAGAGGCAGTGTGTGAACGCATTTCAGCATAAGCCATTGCTTTTGCTGGGATGCATTTCCAGAGGGTCAGCATGTGACTCTCACTCTTAATTTTTCCAGTGTGTGTATCGTGCTCGTCTGCACCATTTTTTCAGGATGTATATGAGACCTCTACAATTCTCCTACAAATATAGACGTATAACCCCCAGGGGTAAGTGTTTTTCAGCCTTGCACTTAGTACACAAGCTTTACCAGTGTAGGAGTCCCACACATTAAATATAGTAAAAAAAACATTTTCTTAGGCCCTCCTCCATGTGTCTTCCAGGGTGTATTGTAGTCCCTCCTTTTTATTGTTTGACAGCCCTTGCATTTAGACTATGCATTATAAGTCCTACTAACTAACAATTTTAACATAATGTGTATAAGGTCCTCATTTCTGTCTAATGCAGGGTGTATTGGAGTCCCTTTTCCTTCTAATCTTTGGTAGTTCTTGCATTATCCGCATAGGCTTTGTGAGTTTCAGAGTTACTCCTTCCTAAATTAAACAAGATTGGCCTGACTAGATCACATGCACCACATGCCCAGATAAGGTAATAATATGTTAAAATTACATTTACTGGTGACTAGTGGTGTGTGTAATTTTATTTCCCCATCTACTGTGTCATTTATTGAAGTCATAAGCGACAGGAAAATACAGTAAGAGATGGCCGCCCGGCTATTAAGAGGTGGAGAAGGCAGGGTTTTTTTTTCTTTTTTTACTTTTGCCTTATATACCATTCATATACAGGAAATTATGTCTCATAACATTTTGCCGGTAAAATCCATATTATCTTGTTTCGTATGTTTTATTTTCAGTCTGTAAAATTGAAGTAGGGCAATAAAGCCTGCCTATATGCCTCTAATTGAAAACTATACATTCCCAACCAGCTATGCCAACAATGAATAAAGGACAGTATGTAGCCCTGCAAAGGACTTTTAGTTTAGAGTTGCAGCAGTCATATACCTATAGAAGGAATCTAAGGCAATACGC
>JARQOC010000003.1:301418854-301465514 GCA_033576535.1 Allobates femoralis | reverse complement strand
CACCTGTAAAGCAAGCTATACTTATCAGTGTCCCGCTCGCACCCGCCGCTGCCGACATCCACGATCCTCCATCTTCATGCGACTCCTCTTCCTGTTTCCTGTGCGCGTCGCCGGGAATGACGTCATTGCCGGCGACGCGCACAGAAACAGGAAGAGGAGTCGCATGAAGATGGAGGATCGTGGATGTCGGCAGCGGCGGGTGCGAGCGGGACACTGATAAGTATAGCTTGCTTTACAGGTGACCGGAGAGACCCTGGGGGGGCCCTGCATTACTGGGGATGCGGGGGCTGCTGTATACCGATGTATACATCGGTATGTACCGATGTATACATCGGTATACAGCACTGACTCGCGTATAAGCCGAGGGGGGTACTTTTCAGCCCAATTTTTGGGCTGAAAAACTCGGCTTATACGCGAGTATATATGGTACTTATTTAATTTTACACTACTATGACATCAGTCAATGGGTAAGGGGCACAACAGCCAATCACAGATGCTGTCACAGAGAGTGAGCGTCTATGATTGGCTGTTGGAGTAACCTGGAATCAGCCCATACATTCTAGTATATACCTGCAAGGGCTGTTTTCAAGTTACTCCAACAGCCAATCACAGACCCCCATGCTCTATGACAGCATCTCTGATTGACTGATACTCCCCTCACTAGTGAATAAAGAGCGGCCATGGAATTACAAGCTCACAGACGCCAGTAAGTATAATGCTGATGTTTAATCAATGTTTGCTTCAGTCTCGAACTTGAACTTTAAAAAAATAGTTGGGTCCACAGACCTCGAATATCGCCCAGTTTGCCCATCACTACTGATAAAGGGACACTGGTCAGAACTGAAAACATTGGCCAGGTCGGTAAGGTGAAAACAGGTTGGGTGAAAAAGGGGTTACAGGGAGGATTGAGAAGCTACATGCTATATAAAGTTGTGCTTAAAAGTTTACATACCCTGGCAGAGTTTTTGATTTCTTGACCTTTTTTCAGAGCATATGAATGATAACACAAAAACTTTTTTCCACTCATGGTTAGTGGTTGGCTGAAGCCATGTATTGTCAAACTACTGTGTTTTCTCTTTTTAAATCCTAAGACAGCCAGAAACATCCAAATGACCCTGATCAAAAGTTCACATACCCTGGTGATTTTGGCCTGATAACAGGCACAAAAGTTGACACAAATGGGTTTGAATGGCTAATAAAGGTAACATCCTCTCCTGCTTGTGATCAGTGTGTGCATAAAAGCGGAGTTAGTTTTTGGGATCCAGACAGACTCTTGCATCTTTCATCCAGCCACTGACATTTCTTTATTGTTAGTCATAGGGAAAGCAAAAGAGTTGTTAACGGATCTATGGGAAAAGATCATTGAACTGTATAAAACAGGAAAGGGATACAAAAATATATCCATGGAATTGATAATGCCAGTCAACAGCAAATGGAAAATCAGGGGCTCTGTAAAAACCAAGCCACGATCATGGTAGGCCAACAAAAATTTCATCCACAACTACCAGGAAAATTGTTTGGAATGCAAAGAAAAATACACAAATAACTGGACTCACTGAAAACCAGCGTTGTGGCTGTTTCAAGATGCACAATAAGGAGGCCCTTGAAGAAAAATTGGCTGCATGGCCGAGTCCCCCGAAGAAAGCCACTACTGTGCAAATGCCTCAAATATCTCACCCACAATATGCCGAAAAGCACAAAGACAAGCCTCCAAACTTCTGGAACAAGGTAATTTGGAGTAATGAGACCAAAATCAAACTTTTTGGCCACAATCATTAATGTTACATTTTTAGAGGTGTCAACATGGCGTACGATGAAAGGAACACCATTCCTACTGTAAAGCACGGAGGTGGATCGCTGATAATGTCGGGATATGTGAGCTACAAAGGCACAGGAAACTTGGTCAAAGTTGAAGGAAAGATGAATGCAGCATGTTATCAGCAAATACTGGAGGCAAATTCGCAGTCATCAGCCTGAAAGCTGCGCATGGAACGTATTTGGAAGTTCCAACATGAAAACAATCCAAAACACAAGGCCAAGTCAACCTGTCATTGGCTACAGCAGGTCAAAGTGAAGATTCTGGAGTGGCCATCTCAGTCTTCTGGCCTCAACATCATTGAGACACTCTGGGGAGAACTCAAGCGCTCAGTTCATACAAGGAAGCCTAGGAATTTATAGGAGCTGGAGGCTATCTGTCAAGAATAATGGACAGCTTTACCATCAGAGAAAATAAAGAGCCTCATCCACAACTACCACAAAAGACTTCTAGCTGCCATTGATGTTAGAAGGTGCAATACACGGTATTAAGAACTGGGGTATGTGAACTTTTGATCAAGGACATTTGGATATTTTTGCTTGTTATTATGACTTAAAAAGAGAAAACACAGTAGTTTGACAATAAATGGCTTCACCCAACCTCTAACCATGTATGGAAAAAATGTTTTTTGTGTTATTCATACTCTGAAAAAAGGCCAAGAAAGCAAAAAATCTGCTGGGGTATGTAAACTTTTGAGCACAGCTGTATATATATATATATATCAAGCTAAGCTTGCATTTTCATTACTTTTTCTTTAGTGTCAATTTCAGGTTAATTCTCAAATATAAACATTTGACTGCTCCGTCATCGCAGATCCCCAGGTGAGAAGGATAAGATCACTGTCACCTAAAACCATCACACTGGTATTTCTTTATTTTAATTGCCAGCACGGCAATCAATTCCAAGAGGTTAAAAAAAGCAAGAACAATCTCACAGATTTAATGAAAGAGTGTCCCAAATCCTCATCACCCCAGCATGGTAATTGAGCAGATCTATTAACTTGTTACACTAGATTTGTTTAAAGAGACTATTACACAGTCATTTAATCAATTTGTTACACTGGAGGTCCTGACTTATGAGACACTTGCCTTATGATTCCTTAATGACTGAATTAATTTGTTTTAATAAAACCAACATTGTGTACAAGTCCTTTTTCCAGAAAAGTAATTTTCTTAGACAGAATAGGCTAATGCTTCATCTGATTAGGCTTTTTTTATAGGTTTATCAAAGTCTGCCGCTTCCGTCATAGCTATGCGTATGGTTCATTTTTCTTCTTTATGACATCATTAATTTAATGTGGATCATTAGTTTCTTATACACACACATGTTCTGACAAATGTACCCAATGAATAATATACCTAATGTGCTTAGCCTCAAATGTATCACATCATAAACAGAAATTTCTAATAGTAATAATAATAATCATAATAAAACAACAACAATAATAATACTTAGCCATAAACCCCTGATCCGCCGTAGCAGACTTGTTTTCCAGCCAGCGCACATATTAAATTCTGCTCACTCAGGAGCACAAGCAGCCTTCGTATAATAAACACACATAGATTTATTTTATGGGGAATTAAGGTTATCTTGAGAGCATATGTAGGACAAGAAAATCGGTTTTAGTCTTGATGGAAGGTGACGTGTGTAGAATTGATGTAAATAAACACGAGGTCCCAAGGAAAAGGCACTTGATTGTATTGATTATGTAAATTAATTGGTGCCTTGCAAATGTTAATGTACTATGTTAATGTACTAGAAATGGCTTTTGCATCATGATCTGACTTTCCAGGGCCTCTCTCATACAACTTTCTGATAAAGAAGAAGCCATGTGATGCTCTGAATTTTAATAAGCTTCCCGGCTTCCATCTAGCATACCAACAAATAACTGATACAAATGATAATTGGATGAACTTAATGTAGGCATTTAAACAGTTAGCTAACATGAGCAGGCTGCAAAATGATAGCCATGAGTGAAATTATCCTTTCCTAGACCAAATGGGCTTTGGGGTAATGCGAACAGAAATGTAAAAGCCAAATATTCACTAAATAGCTTCTAAATGGCATTGTATGGAAGGATATGAAATCAGTTTAGAGCAGATGTTTTATGAATCATAAATCAGAAATGAATACCTTGACAATTTAATTTAGTTATATAACTTTTTATAATGAAGGTTGTGTCTTCATATTCTAATGTCATATTGGATTAATTTCAATGGAGTGTTATAATGGTCACTACAAAGGTCAACAAGAAGAGGAACGTCACTGACTAGACTGGAGTATTTCTTGCCTGCAAGATGTACATGCACACAAAAACACAATAAACATAATACTTTCACAAATAAAACAGACACACCATGCATAAACCTAGAGCTGGCTGACAAACCTTAGCCTAAGGGGGCAATCACAAAGCTCTGGTCCACAAGTCAGCTATGATATTTTATAATTCCACCAATGGCTTTCACCACTGCCTGATTCCTGGGTATGCTCTAGATCAGATTCAAGTACAGTATTTGATCCCTTTCTGATTTTGTATCTTTGCCCATTGACAAAGACATGAACAGTCTATAATTTTAAGGGTAGGTTAATTTTAACAGTGAGAGTCAGACAATCAAAAATAGAATCTATAAAATCACATTGTCTAAATTATATAAATATATTTGCATTTTGCAGACAGAAATAAGTATATGATCCCCTATGAACTATTAGGAATTCTGGCTCCTATAGACCAGTTAGACGCTCCTAATCAACTCATTGCCTGCATTAAAGACAGTTGTCTTAAATTGTCACCTGTATAAAAGACTCCTGTCCATTCACTCAATTAATCAATGATGCTCTAACCTCTATAACAGCAGTGTTACACTCAAAGGGCGTGGAGATGTAAAGTGAATTCACTGAGCCACTAGAGGAGCAGTGGTAGCTGAATACCCGATACAGCAAGAGACCGGAGAGTGACTTCAATAAACCAAAGATATTTATTCAAGGGAAGGATTAACAAACAGGAGAAGTGTCTAAGTAGAGGACTCTCTGGATCATGACACTAAACTCTCCTGGGGGAGCAACCGGAGAAGTAACCCCTGTACAGGGATAAACCTGGCACAGCCCCAGGAGGTCTAAATGCAGAAAATCTTAGACCAGAGCGGCGACCCACACAGACTGGAGCAGAAGAAATGAGAACTGTGGAACGCAGTTTCTGTCGGTAGGGAGAATCCTGGGAGCTCCGTACAATCCTGGAAAGGCTAATCCAGCCAGTAGAAGAATCTGGAAGGTCACATGCAATTCAGGAGAGGCTTGGGCAGCCTGAGGTGGGATCTGGAATATCCAGAGAGATCTAGGATAACGGACTGCCAACAGAGAATTCTGGGAAACAAAGATGGAAGAATATTACAGAGCACAAAAGCAACAATCTTCTTAGTGCAAAGCACAGCAGGAGTGTGACCTGGACACTGGCAATGTTCCTAGAGAATGAGCATGTTGCCCAGGCACCCCCCATAGGAGAAGGATGCCTTTTATACACAGAGCAGCTCAGCACTCAGGCTGAGAGACCTAATAGGGAACAGGTGTACTGTCTGTTTAAATGTGTGCAGGATGCAGCGTGCACTGCCTAAGAACATTCCCAGGAGACCTGCCAAGGGGACCCAGGTTCCTGGATGAGAAGGAAGCAGACAGCCGCATGGAACCACAGGCAGAATAAGCAGAACTAGCAGAGCTGTGTGATGGGCACTAATCTCTCTGCTCAGCAGAGACCGGCCCCGCAACAGGGACAGAGCGGGTAAGGCGCATAGAGCTGCGTGATGGTCACTGGTCACTGGTCTCCCTGTCCATGAGAGACTGGCTCAGGGTATGACAATGGGCAAGATCAAAGAGCTTTCTAAGGATGTCAGGGAAAAGATCCTAGACCTTTATAAGGCTGGAATGGGCTAAAAAAAAAACATAAATAAGATGATGGGTGAGAAGGAGACAACTGTTGGTGCAATAGTAAGAAAATTCAAAATGAGTGTCAATCAACATCGATCTGGGGCTCAATGCAAAATCTCACCTTATGGGGTATCCAGGATCATGAGAAAGGTGAGAGATCACCCTAAAACTACACAGGGGGTAATTTTAATGAGCTAAAGACAGCTGGGACCACTGTCACCAAGAAAACCATTGGTAACACATTACACTGTAATGAATTAAAATCCTTCAGTGCTTGCAAAGTCCCACTGCTCAAGAAGGCACATGTGCCGGCCCATCTGAAGATCGACAATGAACACCTTGTTGATTTTGTTGATTTTGAGAGTGATTAGTGGAAGGTGGTGTGGTCAGATGAGACAAAAATTGAGCTTTTTGGCATAAACTCAAATCGCTGTGTTTGGAAGAAGAGAAATGCTGCCTATGACTCAAAGAGCACCATTCCTACAGTCAAGCATGGTGGTGGAAACATTATGTTTTGGGGGTGTTTCTCTACAAAAGGCACAGGGCTACTTCACTGCATCAATGGGATAACAGATGGAGCCATGCACCATAAAATCCGAAGTGACAACATCCTTCTATCCGCCAGGACATTAAAAATGGGTCATTGCTGCGTCTTCCAGCATGACAATGACCCAATACATAAAGCCAGGGCAACAAAGTAGGGGTTCAAAAATAAGAACATAAAGGTCATACAGTGGTTTAGCCAGTCTCCAGACCTAAATCCCATAGAAAAACTATGGAGTGAGATGAAGCTCTGAGTTGCCAAGTGACAGCCTCAAAATCATAATGATTTAGAGATGATCTGCAAACAGGAGTGGACTAAAATAACTCCTGACATGTGCGCAAACCTCATCATCAACTACAAGGAGCATCTGACTGCTGTGCTTCCCAGCAAGGGTTTTACCACAAGTACTAAGCCTTGCTTGCCAGACGAATAAAATTCTTATTCCTCTCTGCAAAATGCAAATACATTTATTTAACCCCTTCCCGGCCTATGACGTAGGAGGACGTCATGGGCTGGTAAGGGGTGTTTGATGTGAGCTCCGGCGCGGAGCTCACATCAAAGCCCCGACATCTCAGCTGATCAGAGCTGTCAGAGCGCAGTTCCATGTTGTGGTTGGCAGGCGCTGCCAACCACAACAGGTCCGCGATTATGGGAGATACAGATGAGCTGCAGATCATCTGTATCTCCCAGAAGCGATCGGACTGTGCAGCAAGGTGCCTCTTAAAGAGGCAGTGTAAAAATAAGAATGAATGAAAAAATTAAGTTTTTAAAAACCTGTAAAAAAAAAAATATATAAAAGTTCAAATCACACCCCTTTAGCCCCAATCACAATAAAAGTATATAAAAAAAATACACCAGTTTGGTATCATCGCGTTCAGAATCGCCCGATCTATCATCGTATTAAATCCATTAATGAGAGCCGTAAACTCCGTAATGGAAAAAATAGTCCAAACGCCAAAATTCAATTTTTTTGGTCGCTGCAACATTGCTATAAAATGCAATAATGGGAGATCAAAACTGCGGATCCCCAAAAATAAGGTATAATTAGAAACGTTAGCTCAAGACGCAAAAAATAAGCCATCACACAGCCCCAGATCCTGAAAAATGAGGATGCCACGGGTCGCAGAACATGGCGCAAAAAGTCAGTTTTTTTTTTTCAAACTTCTGAATTTTTTTCAACACCTAGATACCAGTAAAGGTATACATGATGGGTGTCTACGAACTCGTACCGACCCGAGGCATCACCCCATCACGTCGGTTTTACCATATAGTGAACATGGCGACTAAATACCCAAAAAACATACGTGTCATTGCACTTTTTTTGCAATTTCACTGCGTTTAGAATTTGTTTTGTAATTTCCCTGTACACTATATGATAAAATATATTATTGCATATGAAAGTACAACTTGTCCCACAAAAAACAAGCCATCATATGTCTATATTGACGGAAAAATAAAAAAGTCATGGCTCTTGGAAGCAGGGGAGCAAAAATCGACAATGAAAAAACGAAAAATTCCCGGGTCATGAAGGGGTTTATTTAGACAATGTGATTTTCCGGATTCTATTTTTGATATTATTGATATTCTATCGCTCACTGTTAAAATGAACCTACCTTTAAAATTATAGACTATTCATGTCTTTGTCAGTGGGCAAACTTACAAAATCAGTAAGGGATAATTATTTCTCCCACTGTATGTCCTGATGGAAATTTGATCCCAGATGTCTTCTATATGCTCCCAATGTTGGTGCATACTGGTCCATTCACTTTGGTCTATCTATCTATCTATCTATCTATCTATCTATCTATCTATCTATCTATCTATCTATCTATCTATCTACCGGCATGAGTAGGCGTATAGCCGCACTGCTCCTTTGGGAAATATGCAAATTGTCATTTCAGTCACTTCGTCCACTTCCTCATTGAAGTGACAATTTGCAAATCTTGACATGTACTTCGGGTCATTGTTCTGCTGAACCACTATGTTATAATGTTCATATCCATAATACTCAAGTGTATGAACTATCTTGTCCTGTAAGATACTTCTATATAGCTCAGCATTGAGATCACCATCGATCTTGGTTGAGTATCCGAGTTTGCCTGTGAAACTACCCCATATTATCAAGTGTCCTTCATGAAACTTGATGGCTCTTTCAATTTTTTTGATCCATTAGGCCCTTCTTTCCTTGTTTCTTCTAGATATAATATTGCATCGTAAAAAGAAAGCTATAGCTACTGCCTTTGTAAAACACAAACACATCCATATAAAAACATGGAACAAATCTAGAATAAGAGATTCTCTAAATTACAATCTCAACATTAGCCAAATGAATACAATGGAAAAAGAATCCTCGAAAAAAGTATTTAATGGTACTGATCTGCAGAGCCATAGATTGAAGTAATCTCATGTAGTACAATATGCTTATGTTCAATCATCTTTATGCCAGATATATGTCTTTTTAAAAAGTGTGGTATATGCTCGACGTTACAAAGTCTTCAAAGAGGAAGAGGAATGGAAGTCAGATTCCACCCGTTAGAAGAAGAATCTTAAAAGTCAATATTGACTTTTTAAAGGGAATCTGTCAGAAACTTTATAGACAGCCTGACCCTACTTTCCGTGAGTACAGAGTGATCAGCATATTAGTGCTTGCATTGGGTGATGCTCTGCTGAGACGAAAGTTTTAAGGGTACTTCACACACAACAATATCGCTAGCGACATCACTGCAATGTCACAGGTTTTGTGACGTTACAGCGAACTTGCTAGCGACCTCGCTATGTGTGACACATAGTAGTGATCAGACCCCCGTTGTAAGATCGCTGGTCGTTACAAATAGTTCTGGACCATTTTTAGGTCATTGCGCTCTCGCTGGGCAGGGTGCATCGCTGTGTTTGACAGGGATAATGACCAACGACCTCAATACTATGCCCGAGAGTGACGGGGTCCCAATGACTGCAGTATAGTTGCTGCATTGCTGGTGAGATCTGACTGTTTGACATCTCACCAGCGACCACGTAGTGACGCACCAGCGATCCCGGCCAGGTCAAATTGTGGTCATGATCGCTGGAAAGTTGCAGCATGAAAAAGGGCCCTTACTTGTTTCTTGGAAGATTAGTAGTCTGTTTAGACTAAAAGACTATGGAGAAGTGGGCATTCTAAGGATAATCGTACTGCGTAAATGCACCTTCAGACTACTTAAGTCTTCATTAGGAAAATCCATGAGTTTTCTCTATTTTAGGAACAGGTAAATGAAATAAATGTGCAAAATGGATCTGCTGCATTGTGAAGGATAGCAGAGAGTACCATTGACTATTACAGGGTTTGTCCCAGTTCTGCCATGAGTCCATTTTTAGAATGGAGAAGAAAAAACTGCAGCAAAATTATTTCCACTATTGTTTTTATGTTTTGTTTTTACAACGTTTATTGTGCATTAAAATGATGTAGCAGTTCTCATGGTCAATAAGTTTACACAGATACTCAGCTTGTATGTATATCTATTATATAATTGCCGTAGCGACTTCCGTCGCACACGGCGCTACTTCCGTGGCTTTGTTCGTGGCTTTGTTCGTGGCTTTGTTCGCGGCACGCGACTCACTCGCAATGGCCGCGAAGCCCCAGAAAAAAATGACGTAGGCTTCGCCGTATTTCTGGAACCAGCCAGATCCAGCAGTCAGCGACGGGCTGCCCCCAACCCCCAGGTGCCTATTTGTACCTGGCCGGACACAAGAATATAGGCGAGCCTTCTTTTTTTATTATTTCATGAAATAATGAAAAAAAAATGCTTTCTGGGCAAATTGCAGCCCGCAGCCGCCCCAGAAGATGGCGTGTTCATTGAAGCGCCATCCTCTGGCGCTGAACCCCGCTCTTCCAGCGGCCCTGGTGGCGGTGGCACGCTGGGTAATAAAGGGGTTAATACCAGCTTTGCTATACAAGCTGGTATTAAGCCCGAGATTCTTAATGTCAGGCCACGTTTGACCCGGCCACTAAGAATCTCCAATAAAGGGTTAAAAAAAACACAACACAGAGAAAATTTTTTATTAGAAATAAGAAAAAAAAAAGCCATTAGGGACTCCATCTTTAATTAAAAAAGTCCTCTTCCGTCCGACGTAGTCCAAAACGCGATGTCCTCTCTGCTACATCCCCTGTGCATAGATATAGATGTCTATGCACAGGGAATGAGCAGACTGAGAACAATCTCAGCTCTGCTACATCAGGCAGCAGGCGGGCTCTAGGACCCTGGAGCTGCACAGAGCAGACAGCTCTTACTCTGCGAGTTTCCCTGCTATCACTGGCACAGTAGCGAGTCCAATGCAAGACAATTGCAATCCTAGTTTTGTCAGAGTCTCTGACAAAACTAGGATTGCCATTAATTTGCATTGGACTCATTACTGTGAGTAAACGCTGGGAAACTCGCAGAGTAACGAGTCCTAGCAGATAGAGCCTGAAGCTTCCGACACACATCTGCAATTTGTAAATCTCACATTACTCGCTATTACTCGCTTCCCCATTCATTAACATTGGACTCGCTAGACTCGCAACGAGTAGCGAGTCCCGGGCTTGGACTCGCTAGAGTCAAGTGATTCCGAGTACCGTATATACTCGCGTATAAGCCGAGTTTTTCAGCCCAAAATTTGGGCTGAAAAGTCCCCCCTCGGCTTATACGCGAGTATACAGAACTTCAGGCTTCCCCCGGAGGTATACAGGCCCCCCCATCAAGATCCAGGGCCCCCCCGCCTTGCGCGGCAAACCTGTAAAGTAAAATCATACTTATCACTGTTCTGGTGCGCTGTCCCGCCGCTGCCGACATCACGATCCCGGGCTTCATTCCGTGTCTTCCGCCTTCCTGTGGTCGCGGGCAATGAGGTCATTGCCCGCGACCACAGGAAGCCGGAAGCCGGAAGCCGCGGAATGAAGCCCGGGATCGTGATGTCGACAGCGGCGGGACAGTGCGCCAGGACAGTGATAAGTATGATTTTACTTTACAGGTTTGCTGCGCAAGGGGGGGCCCTGGATTTTGATGGGGGGGCTTTTATACCTCTGGGGATGCTGCTGTATACAGCCCTGGGGCTGCTGCTGTATACACACCTGGGGCTGCTGCTGTATACACCCCTGGGACTGCTGCTGTATACTACCACTGGGGCTGCTGCTGTATACTACCACTGGGGCTGCTGCTGTTTACTACCACTGGGGCTGCTGCTGTATACTACCACTGGGGCTGCTGCTGTATACTACCACTGGGGCTGCTGTATACACCACTGGGGCGGCTGTATACTACCTAAGGGCTGCTGTATATACCTCTGGGGCTGCTGTATACACCACTAGGGCTGCTGTATATACCTCTGGGGCTGTATATACCTCTGGGGCTGTATATACCTCTGGGACTGCTGTATACTACCTCTGGGGCTGCTGTATACTACCACTGGGGCTGCTGTATACTACCACTGGGGCTGCTGTATAGTACCATTGGGGCTGTATATACCTCTGGGGCTGCTGTATACTACCTCTGGGGCTGCTGTATACTAACACTGGGGCTGCTGTATACTACCACTGGGGCTGCTGTATAGTACCACTGGGGCTGTATATACCTCTGGGGCTGCTGTATACTACCACTGGGGCTGCTGTATACACCTCTGGGGCTGCTGTATACTAACCACTGGGGCTGCTGCTGTATATACCACTGGGGCTGCTGCTGTATACTACCACTGGGGCTGCTGTATATACCTCTGGGGCTGCTGTATACCATACTGCTGGGGGCTGTATACCTGTGCTGGGGTCCACCCTCGGCTTATACACGAGTCAATAGGTTTTCCCAGGTTTTGGGGGCAAAAGTAGGGGGGTCGACTTATACACGGTTCGGCTTATACACGAGTATATACGGTAATTTAGGATTCGCCCATCACTAATCTATATGTATCTATCTATCTCTATCTATCTATCTATCTATATCTATCTATATCTATCCATCTATCTATCTATCTATATCTATCTATCTATCTATATCTATCTTTATCTCTATCTATCTATCTATCTATCTATCTAATTTGAAAAAAATTCTTGCAGCACACAGCTACTACCAATGATGTACAAATGCTATAAGCTATATGTATATGAGGAAAAAGTTTAAAAACTTATGTTTTTTTCAAAAAACTCAAAAATTCTAATTTTTTATTTCTGAAGTTCTTAGTACAAACATTGGCCAATGTCTGCTTGCTCATCAACTGCAACAAAGTGACTTCAGGTCTGATGAGTCCTACTCTGATATCCCTATCCTCCTTGTCCACCCCCCATGGTTTAGTACTAAGGAAAATAAATCAAAAATGGCAAATTGTGATTTTGACATGGCATGTTTGGGTATAAAAAAGAAAAGTAACTTTATGCCTCCAATTAACTCCACGGTAATTGAGTCATTCATCACAGCTGTTACTAAAGAGGTGAACTTACTAGAAATTAGGAAGAATGGAGGTTTTAAAAAACCCAATATCAAAACTCAGGAAATAACAGCTCTTAATGACCTTGCCCATGACGACAGCATTATAATAAAAAAAGCTGATAAAGGGGGGGCTGTTGTCGTCATGGACAAGGTCATGTATATTAAAGAGATCAGGAGGCAGTTGGATGACCCGGGGGTCTACCGGAGACTGGATAGGGATCCGAAATTTGATATAGCACGTATGATTGAGATGATCCTGAGAGAAGCATTGAATAAGGGTCTGATAGATCAGGATCTTCTTGATTTTATGACAATTGAATATCCAACAACGCCAGTACTATATGTACTCCCAAAGATCCATAAGTCTCTGGTGGACCCACCGGGTCGCCCGATAGTTTCTGGTACAAATTCAATTCTTTCCAATATAGGAATTTTCCTTGATAAAGTATTAAATCCTATAGCAAGAGGAGCTGACTCGTATGTAAAGGACACTGGGGATTTCTTACGTAAGTTAAACACCTTATCTGTAAGCGGTGAAGTGATACTGGCGTCTTTTGACGTAGTGTCACTTTATACGTCTATAGAAAATGAACGAGGGTTGGCAGCTGTGGAGAAAAAATTGAGTGAAACGGAGATGTCAAAAGATGCTTGTCGCCTGGTGCTTGACCTCCTAGAACTAGTTTTGAAGAATAATTATTTCCTATTTGGGGATGATTATTTCTTACAATGCAGAGGTACAGCAATGGGGGCCAATATGGCCCCCGCCTATGCAAATATAGTTATGTGGGTGATTGAGGAGGACCTCGTCTATGTATCCCACCACTATGACTTTGTCGCTACGTGGTGGAGATACATAGACGATGTCTTCCTCATATGGACAGGTACAGAAGATGCATTACATCAATTCCATGGGTACCTTAACGAGATAGATGAGACAATAAAATTTACTCTAGTCTGGTCAAAATCCTCGCTACAATTTTTGGATGTACAAATTCTGTATCAGAATGATGAATTTATAACTAAACTGTATGTAAAAGAAACAGACAGGAATGACCTACTACATTTTAGTAGCCAGCACCCAGGGAACACTCTAAAATCTATCCCATTTAGCCAAATGACCAGGGTCAAAAAAATAGTAAATAGAGAGGAGGAACAGGAATTGGCACTTAATGAAATGGTAACCAAATTCTCGGCAAGGGGATACCCGAAAAAATTATTGAGGGAGCAGAAGAATAAAGTGGTAAAATTGGCCAGGTCCGATATATTGGCGGAAAAAAATTCCACTAAACAGTTGAGAAGGGTTCCTTTTGTTTCAACGTATAGTGAGAAAAGTGGAGAAGTTGCCAATATAATACGTAAACATTGGAATATGTTGGGGAGATGTCTGCCTCATATGAGAGAGTTTAATGAACCACCACTGTTTTCATATAGACGTAACCAATGTTTGAGGATAAACTCATACGTTCTGACATTGGTTCTATGAAAAAGGATGGACAGAAGTATATGACAGGTACAAAGAGATTGGGATGTTATCCCTGTCTCTCATGTATCAATTGCAGATTAATGAACAAAGGTTCATATTTTGTATCCGAAAACCGGGAAGCGTTACGAAATAAAACATTTTTTGACTTGTTCATCAGAGTATGTTGTTTACCTCCTCGAGTGTCCTTGTGCTTTGTGGTATGTCGGAGAGACAACGTGGGATTTTAAGACACGTATTGCTCATCACCGACATACCATAAAGAAAAAAAGGAAAGATCTACCAGTCCCTAAGCACTTTTTAGATATGGGGCATACAGAAAGAGATCTGAGGTTCCGTTTGATAGACACAATTCCCAAGCAAAGACGGGGAGGGGACCGACAGAAATTGTTATTGAAAAGAGAAATGGAATGGATCCATAAACTAAATACATTGAGACCAAATGGCCTAAATGTTGACTACAAAATTCATAGCCTTTTGTAATATATAACCTCTGGTGTATTGGTTATCGATCCACTACTGTGTTAAATTGACAAACATTGATTGATTGAGATGTAATTTTATTCTGGAAGTGTTTTTGAATAAAAAATATTTTCTTTTAATTCACAGATCTGGACGGAGGATTCCATGAACTGCAACTTGACTGTGAATATACTGTTCCATCTGCAAATGTTTTTGTTGTGATAGCCAAATATCCCTTCTTTGTAATATATCCCAGTCTACACAGTAATTGAATAAAAATACATTTCTCCTAGTAAGTCCATTGTATGGGATTAGTCACCTAAACAGAATGACACAGCATTGTGTTTATTTGTATGCAAATTAGCATACTTAACTGTATAAAGCCCACCAGGGCGGTGACTATATATACATTCTTCCCATATATGCATAAAACTTGTATTTAGACTATAATCGATTTCCCAGGTTATTATCTATTTGGAATTACCCAATGTGTACACTGATACTTTGCAGTTTAAATGAATTGGGCATTCCTGGGAAAAAGAAGATAATGTATACTATGATATGTGTTGTACTTTTATATAGCTTGCTCCCCATATTACTATGGAATTGCAGTCAAGATGCGTTTCTGTGAAATCAGGCAGAAAACGCAGGTAGTGGATCGCTATATTCATTACTGCGGAATCGCTAGCGATTCTAAGATGGCGCCCGAGACTCTCGGAAGAGAGGGCGCATGCGCAGGAACGCGACAAGGAGTAGAAGCTTCATGTGCACCATTGCGCACTCGCAAAGGGTGTATTGACGATCCCGGGGCACATAGTACAATCGCTGGATTAGAGACGGAAGTTTGCGAGATGGGAGAGTGGGTTTTTTTCACAATGAGCATGCGCAGTTGAATAACAGAGACGCCGATATCATGATGGCGGAAGTCACAGTATACAGTTGCAACGTGGAGTCCTCTGATCATAAGATAAGTGACATCTGTGTCTTGATTGGTGTAATTAAGATGTAATGTCATGTACTATCTGAGATATGGATATTTATACTATATATGATGGGTTACAGCACGATATGCACTTTATTATGTACTTGTTATCACTATTGACATTGAATACTGTATTTTTATATGATATTTATGTATAACACTTTTCTAATTGAATTATTGTAAGCCCCTTGCATGGGAGCTATATATATGTGAGCACTATGATTGTTTGTCACTGCTTGAGAAAGGCTGGGTGCCGAAGCGTTGCAGTCCTAGGACAAATAAAATCCACATGGATATTTTGAAGGAAGTGCTGCCTTTCATTTTTTCATCTACCGTATATACTCGTGTATAAGCCGAGTTTTTCAGCCCAAAAATTGGGCTGAAAAGTCCCCCCCTCGGCTTATACACGGGTCATACGGTATGCTGTGGGGGGGGGAGCTGTGACCGGGGGCTGGAGGAGGCAGGAGGGGGCCGCGGTGACCGCAGGCGGTCACGTGGGCCGCCTCATTAGTGCAATGAATATGCACGGCATCCCCCTGTCCATCAGCGGCGGGGGGATGCCGTGCATATTGCACTAAACAGCCCCCCCTCCTTAATATGTGTCCCCCAGTATTAATAAACAGCCCCCCCCTCCTTATCATGTCCCCCCCCGGCTGCGGCAGCTGTTAAAATAACAAACACTGTATACATCACCATCCGACGCAGCTCTTTGCTCCTCCGGTCCTCAGCGTCTCCGCTCGCGGCTTCTTCTTCCTTGTTGTGCCGGTGTCATGTGACCGGGCGCAGGAGATGACGTCATTTCCTGCGCGCGGTCACAAGCCGGCACATCAAGGAAGAAGAAGCCGCGAGCGGAGACGCTGAGGACCGGAGGAGCAGAGAGCTGCGTCGGAAGGTGATGTATACAGTGTTTGTTATTTTAACAGCTGCCGCAGCCGGGGGGGACATGATAAGGAGGGGGAGGGCTGTTTATTAATACTGGGGGACGCATATTAAGGAGGGGGGGCTGCATACTACCACTGGGCCTGCTGGATACTACACTGGGGCTGTATATACCTCTGGGGCTGCTGTATACTACCACTGGGGCTGTATATACCACTGGGGCTGCTGTATACTACCACTGGGGCTGTATATACCTGTGGGGCTGCTGTATACTACACTGGGGCTGTATATACCTCTGGGGCTGCTGTATACTACCACTGGGGCTGTATATACCTGTGGGGCTGCTGTATACTAACTACTGGGGCTGTATATACCTGTGGGGCTGCTGTATACTACCACTGGGGCTGTATATACCTCTGGGGCTGTATACTACCACTGGGGCTGTATATACCTCTGGGGCTGCTGTATACTACCACTGGGGCTGTATATACCTCTGGGGCTGCTGTATACTACCACTGGGGCTGTATATTCCTCTGGGGCTGCTGTATACTACCACTGGGGCTGTATATACCTGTGGGGCTGCTGTATACTACCACTGGGGCTGTATATACCTGTGGGGCTGCTGTATACTACCACTGGGGCTGTATATACCTGTGGGGCTGCTGTATACTACCACTGGGGCTGTATATACCTGTGGGGCTGCTGTATACTACCACTGGGACTGCTGTATATACCTTTGGGGCTGCTGTATACTACCTCTGGGGCTGCTGTATACTACCTCTGGGGCTGCTGTATACTACCTCTGGGGCTGCTGTATACTACCTGTGGGGAGTGCTGTATACTACCACTGGGGCTGTATATACCTCTGGGGATGCTGTATACTACCACTGGGGCTGTATATACCTCTGGGGCTGCTGTATACTAACTACTGGAGCTGCTGCTGTATATACCACTGGGGCTGCTGCTGTATACTACCACTGGGGAGGCTGCTGTATACTACCATTGGGGGGCCTATATACCACACTGCTGGGGGCTGTATACCTGTGCTGGAGTCCACCCTCGGCTTATACACGAGTCAATAGGTTTTCCCAGGTTTTGGGGGCAAAAGTAGGGGGGTCGGCTTATACACGGGTCGGCTTATACACGAGTATATACGGTATATCTATCTATCTATCTATCTATCTATCTATCTATATCTATCTATATCCATATCTATCTATATCTATCTATCTATCTATCTATCTATATCTATCTATATCTATCTATATCTATATCCATATCTATATCTATATCTCCATCTATCTATATCTATATCTATCTATATCTATATCTCCATCTATCTATATCTATATCTATATCTCCATCTATCTATATCTATATCTCCATCTATCTATAGCTATATCTATCTATCTATCTATATCTATCTATATCTATATCTATTTATCTATATCTCTCTCTCTCTCCCTCTCCCTCTCTCTCTCCCTCTCTCTCTCTCTCTCTCTCTCTCTCTCTCCCTCTCTCTCCCTCTCTCTCCCTCTCTCTCTCCCTCTCTCTCTCCAGATTCTAGACTCCTGATTCTTTTGAATCGGGCTTACAGCTAGTGTTCCATATTTTAGTGGTGAAAAAAAATCTATGATATTGTAAAAAGAAAGCAATTTGCTTTGTATTGCTTTTTACTGAGACCCATAACTTTTTACATTTTCTGTTGATTGAATCTTGTGAGAGCAGTACTTTCTACGCTGTGTGATGTCACTTTATGGCCTTGTTCACACATACAAATCCATTTTTAAGCCCTTTTCTAAGGGTGCCAATAGTGTCTCCTGAGGTTCTGGACATTTTTGGCAAATTTTGGGACTGGTCATTTTTTCATGAAAAGCGCATCTGCGTTAACGCATTACAATCTAATTATTTAATTTATTTGATCTGTTAAGGCATTTTATGACTTTTATGTCTCTTTTTTCACTGTAATGTACTGGCAAGTAAATTACAGAGCGCACCTTAGTTTTTCCTTAGTGGACCTTACTACAGGAGAGGTTTGGGGGGATTTTTTTTAGCTGATTGCAATAATGATGTTCATATTTTACAGCATTATCTTTGTTGGCATAGATAGTGGTGAGTTTAGGGCATTATATCACCATTGGTATAAAAACATTCTCTCTCGTACTTATGTACATCACCATGTGGGAAGTTGCTAGCAAGAGGATAATTTTTTGGGCCAAGCTAGAAAATTTGCAGTACATCTTTGACATATGGTATAGTAGCATGGTATTTAGAGATGCATGGTTAAGCTGTAAACACATTTATGATAAATGATGAACAAACATCTGGCTTGGACTTATTCCACGTGTTAATTACACACATGCTGAAAAATCAAGGTTTTTAAACCTTTTAAAAAATAGGATAATAGGTTTATTGGAGTAGATATATAGATTCCTTAGCTTCTATTTTATTATTATTCATCAATCTAGCTGGCAGTGTAAACTGTATTTGTTCATAGTATGCTCTTTTACTCAGTGCAGAAATACGACCCGTCAAATATACTTTACCTATACACACTCCAATGCATATTCCAGGCACCAATGGTTGGTTTTTGGGCAGTGTTGCACAAAGCATGTAGCTAACCAGCTAGTATTACTAGCCATGTGTCCTTATAATAGGCAATCACAATTGTTTGTATTATTGTACTGCTTTCATTGTGCCATTTATTTCCACAGCCCTTTACAGACATTATCACACATTATCACCCCATTGGGACTCCCAAACTAACTTCAATATCATCATGTTTTTCAGTGTAGAAGTAAACCAAAGTATGCAGAGGAAACTCCTATCAGATGTCCTTGTTGCGATTTGAACACAACCCATTTGAACCCCCAATGAGCCACCCTGCTTCTCTGTTCAATATTAGATCATTGGGGTCAAACTCTTGGCAGCTTTGCCAATCTGTTGATCATCTACTGCTATGTTAAAAGAACCATCCACTTACTAATATATATTACAGGTTTTTCTTTCTCAAAGTCTGGACTGCCCCCCTGTTTTTAATATGGAAGCCATGCATGAGAAAGCTGTTTTTTTAATTGGAGAAGGCTAATTTGTCTACTAACTGAACAGTCTGTACAGAAATTTTGCACTAAACAAATCGGCAGCATTGCACAAACTATGCTTACCATATATATTAATATGTGCCAAAAAATCATGTCCCTAGAACACTTATTAAAGTACAGATAAAGTTGTGGCAGGTATAGTTACTCAGTCCCCCTCCCTTCATATACAAGATACGGCAGCTACTGAAATTATACATTTATAACTAACATTAGCTATATAAACATATACTGTATATACTGTACATAGTGCTAATTTGGTAACATTCATGAGATCTTGCAATAGCTAGTAGAGTTGGTGCTAGCACACTTCTGTTGTATTGAGTAGTTCAATGAGATGGAGGTCCCAGCCACTTCTACTGGCCAGGACAAAGTAGAGAATCCAACAACAGATATCGGTAATGTTATGGGCCAACCTGGTGAAGCAGTTTGTCCAAGCCAGAGGTCCCCAACATTTATTAACTTTACAGACACAGTATCACTAAGGCTAGGGTCACACATGCGGCATGTCTTTTAAATCTTGATCTGGTTTTGAGCTTTCAAAAAACTCAAAACCGGGTCAGGAAACGCTCCCCATAGGAGCCCATTATGGTAACCGGATTGCTTTACCTGCAATCCGGTTACCGACTCCGGATCTGCAGCCTGCGCAAAAAATTATGCAGGCTGCAGTTGCCGGAGCGCTTCTGGCAACCACAAGGCGGTAACCGGATTGCTAAGGATGTGTAATCCTGAGCAATGTGGTTACCGTATACTTTGCTCATCCTGCTGCCGCAGGGATAAGCAAAGTGTTAAATGTGTATTACTATTAACACATTAAATATGAATATTAGCTGTGGGCAACATGTCTCTAGGGGGTGTCCACCCCCCCTAGAGACATGCTGTCCACTCCACTCAGCATGCTAGGGGTTAATAAGCCATTTACAGTAAGCTGGCTATTGTCGGCTTTGTAGAAATATATGAATGAAGCCGCTGCTCCCCTGACAGTAGAGCAGATACTATACGTAATGTACGTAAAGTATTTGCCGCTGTCTGAGGTCCTGTAACCATTATGGTACCTTTACACGCCGCTACAGGATGGTGGAAACAACCGGGTGCTTCACGTGCACGAGCACGCACAAACGTTTGAAAACGGTACCCGCATCACCTTTACACGCCGCAACAAGGTGCGCTACAAGTTACCTTCTGTAGCTCACTTTACCTCATTTACACGCCGCTATAACAAGGTAATATGGGCGGAACAAAGGCAGCAGGGACAACACATAGGCGTGCCACAATTGTGGATTACGAGAATTCCGTACGCTGATAGGACAAAACAATAACATCATAATTGGGCAGCCAGCGCAGGAGGCTGACTAATACATGACGCTCGAGCAATTGTGTAGTGTGACTGGTCAGCTCCTTAAATATGCCGTCCGATGCAGCGTCTACCAATCGTAACGCAGGAGCTTCCACCAATGATCGCTGATGGGGCGCGGTATCCCGGAGCCTGTGTCACGCCCCAGGTAGATAGCAAGGTGTCGAAACAACCCTCCTGTTCCTTATTTACACGCCGATACAGGCCGTAACAATTGCCTTGAAATCAACCTGTTTTTGAGCTCTGCTCTGAAACAGGGGCCTCAAGTGATGGGTGGAAACAACCGTCTTTACACGCTGCGACCGCGGGTTGATTTGGCGGTGCAAGATACATTTGTCTCATCTACCCGGTTGTTTCCACCATCCTGTAGCGGCTTGTAAAGGTACCATTAAAATTAGGTCTATGGCGGTGCGCTGTCCATAGACCTAATGTTAATGGTTACAGGACCTCGGACAGCGGCAGATACTATACGTACATTACGTACAGTATCTGCTTTACTGTCAGGGGAGCCGCGGCTTCATTCACAAATTTGTACAAAGCCGACAATAGCCGGCTTACTGTAAATAGCTTATTAACCCCTAACATGCTAAGTGGAGTGGACAGCATGTCTCTAGGGGTCACCCCCTAGAGACATGTTACTCACAGCTAATAATTATATGTAATGTGTTAATACACATTTAACACTTTGTTCATCCCTGCGGCAGCTGGGATGAACAAAGTATAAGGTAACCGCATTGCTCCGGATTACACATCCTGAGCAATCCGTTTACCGCATTGCGGTTGCCACAACACATTTTTCCTAAAATATGTGTGTGAAGACAATTGCGGTTACCGCATCCGGATCTGGATGCGGTCACCGCGATTGCCTTAACAAGAGTGACCCCAGCCAAAGAGAAAGTCCAGAACCACATCCAGATGCCCCAGAGCAGTGACATTGTGAACTTCTCCCCCTTCCTCTCACAGAAGTGACATCCTGGACTCCCTTTACTAGTATAATGGATGCCAAAACTGCCACAGTGTGTTTTGTTTCTTCCCTAGTCCTTACTATCTGTTGTCCATATTTTATTCCTCTTCAGACAACAGGTGTTTTAAGTTGTTAATTTTATTTGCCATATCACCTTTTGTGTGCAGATATGTAAACTTTCCCCTAGCTGATCTTTTCTGCTGGTGACATTGTTTTTGGATTCTTCCTGGTCTTATAGACATACTGCCATTGGATTTCCTCAAGTCAGATTGACATCTGCTAGGTTATTTTATCTGCTGCTTCTTCTATCTTTCCTATACCTTTCTTTAGCTACAAGGTAGGAGGAATTCCTTTCTAGCAGTGATAACCTATTTTTATACTTTGTTTTCGTGGTTTTTTATTTTTGTATTTTTTTATTTTCTCACTCACATTCTTTCGACCTATTCAGGTCTTCCTATTTCAGGGATTTAGCACTATTCCCTTTTCCCCGATTCCTACTGAGGTGCGAGGATCACTCGACGGCCGAAGAGGAAGCAAAGTCTGAGTTGTCTTCTCTTAGTCCTGTGGTTAGGGGTATTCCAGCATGTGCAGGGGCTACTAGGGACTACACAGCTATTAATTAACATTAGTTTGTGCAGGGTTGGGTCAGATGTGTTTATTTTGAGATAGGCATTAGGATCCTGCGTGATTTAGTATGACAGCACAAAATTATGCATGGATGCTTACAAAAGTCATAATCTGAAGACCTGGTGTTCATAGATATTTGCAAGACCTGGAAAACATGTACCAAACTGGCAGACAAGCGCAAGTTCCATATCACAGGCTGTAAAGTACATGTGGCTCCCAAGGTTGGGGAGCCCCACTTTAAGTCATAAGTCAGCAGCAAGGACTGGAGATGATGATACAGTAGATCTGAGCTTGCTAGAAAGATATGCAGAATGGCATATGGATTAGCAATTTGGTAAGCACTATATTCAGCAGACCCAAATGTGCAGTTTGCACTGCGACAGCAGAATAGAATAAGCAGTAGCACCAGGATAAATGGGATTAATTAGTTATAAAAAACTAGAATTGTACTTGTGACTGCAGCAGAATAGTTGAATCAAGTTCACTATGAGGCAAAAAAAAACACAACAGAGTTGTAGATGCGATAGAACCTGATGAGCAGAGATGAGTTTAGTATCAGGTTCCTTGTTTCAGCAGAATTGTAGGTTGTAGATGGTAACAGCATTAGTATTGACTAAGATGATTTTTTAAACAGGTTCATTGCTCCAGGACAGCATATCGTCAACTACTTGGCTGCAGCAGAGCCAGATAGCAGTGCAGCTTGAGTACTGGTAACAACATGGGTCAGAGTGCATTACTACCTCAATACTCAGGCAGCACTCAGTTGCCTGAGCTGGCCTTAAAAAGTTGTAAATGAAACATCAGATTTGTTGGTTAGAATTGTAACCTACTGCAGATTAATGGTACCTTTACACACAGGTACAGGTAACAGGTTTTCCACAGGTAACTTACTGGTTGCAGTGAAATCATGGAGACATGGTTCTATCTTGTTGCTGTGTACAAATGGAATAATCTCTCCATGATTTCACTGCAACCAGTAAGTTACTTGTGGAAAACCTGTTACCTGTAGCTGCGTGTAAAGGTACCATAACATATAGGGAGCTGATAATAGGAGAAGGGTGCAAACCCTGTTTCTGAAGCAGGTACAGGTTAATTATACGTAGGAATAAACACAATTTTTCTCAATGTAGAAATATGTGCAGATTTATCAGTACACCACTGAATTGGTTAGATCATAATGATGGCCAATTGACAAATTGTCCATTATAATTTTATTTTTCCATTGTTGGAATTGTACATCGTCAGACAGGGAGCATTTCTGTAGTTCGCCACTATTGATTAGCTGCGAGCATGAATGTCTAATGGAGGATGTTGCCCTGGTGCACTAGTACTTCTGAGCAGGGATGAGCGAGCATGTTTGCCAATACTCGGTGCTCGCCCGGGCATCACAGTACTCGCGATGCTTGGCAAGCACCAAGTACCAGCGAAATGTTCGGATTCATGCTCGCGTCCACCTTCCTGCATGTTGGCGCTTTTTACAGAGCCAACCCATTAGCTGCTACACACTGTAATGCTACAGCTATGTTAGTTGTGGCATTACAGTGATTGGCCGGCCGCACAGCATCATCAGGTCTATATAAGACCTGACCGCGCTGTGCTCGTCACTCTGCTCCACATTGTCAGCTAGTGTAGGGAGAGGTGCTGCTGAGTGAGGGACAGATCTTTGGTCTTTTAGGTAGTGTAGGTGCTGGGATACTAAATCCATCAAAACAATAGTCCTTTTGAGGACTAATCTAGGTGTATACAGGCAGGCAGGGTATATAGCCCACTACGGTGTACCACAAGTGGCTGCATACCAGTCAACACATCTGGGGCTGGTGTACAGGCTTCTAATATCTATCTCCATCAAAACAACAGTCCTTTTTAGGATTAATTTAGCTGTATATAGGCAGGGTATATAACACATTTTTAAAACCCATATAGCACACCATTCAAAATGCGCAAGGCCGGTGGCAAGGGACAAGGAACTGGACGTGATGGTGATGGTGCATGGAGAGGCCGAGGCCGTGGGCAAGCTATAATTGTGCCACCACAAACACCCACATCTTCTCACCTGACCTTCCTGTCATAATTCCTAGGAGACCGCAGCACACCCAGAGCAGTGTCAACAGGTTGTTAGTTGGATAGCGGATAATGCTTCAAGTCAGTTTGCTACCACCACAACCACCCTGTCTTCCATGCGGTGAAGTCTGAGTAGCCGTGAGTCTGGACCGCATATTCCTCATCCTGATCCTCCTTCATCAAACCATGCCGAGTGCCCGGACAAAAATGATCCCACACTTGGACACTCTGAAGAGCTGTTCACTTTTCTATTCACAGTGGGAAAGTGTCACAAGAGGTGGACGATGATGAGACAATTGCCAGAAAGTCAGGAGGAGGGTCCGGGTGCGGAAGTGGAAGACGACGTGGTGGATGATCCAGTAACTGACCCAACCTGGCAGGAGGACATGCAGAGCGAGGACAGCTGTACACAGGGGGAGGGAGGCATAGCACCCCAACAGGCAGGAAGAAGCTGTGTGGTGGCTGCAGACAGAAGGTGGGCAACCATAACATCAATTAGACGGAAGTTGCAATTATAACTCTTAGGTCTTCCCGAGTCTCGCTGTTTTTTATAAAGTTTGCTGATAATTCCAAAAAGACCATTTGCACCACCTGCCTGTCACGCTGGGTGTAGGGAGACACCCAGTGCTGCACTACGATAGGGGGAAAAAGGAGTCCTTAAGGCTAAGGGCAAAAAGGGGGATGGTGACCCCTAGAACAACTAGCGCTGACAACTGGCTCCCTTAACATCCCTGTACAGTTTACGCAACAGTCACCGGCAGGATACCTATTCCCTGCCTGTCCCTGGACTACCACTACACAGGGATCAGAGCGGGTAATCACTAGTCAGCCCGGCTAGCAACTAGAGAAACACATAAGGGAAACAAACAACGAGGGAAGAGATAGACTTAACTTGAGCAGATACATGCAGCAAACCAACAGACGCTTGGCGGATGCAAGGTAAGATAAGTTCTTATGGTCAATGATAACAGTGATGGGATGGACAGCCCCCTCCAACCAGTGACGGCATTCCTTAAAAGTCAACTTAATAGCCAAAAGTTCTCTATTACCGACATCATAATTTCTTTCGACCGACGATAATTTTTTGGAGAAAAAGGCGCATGGATATGAATGGGTTTAGACAACAAACTGCAGGTAATCCCATGAATCTTTACTAAATGAGCATGCACCATGCTGACCCCTGCTCCACTATCCACAAAAACAGAAATATTTTCAGTTTTGCTCTCTAGCACCACCTCAACTCTCAGGAGAAAATGGGAATTACATGTGGAAGATACCCACACCGCCTGCTCACTTACCTCCACACCACCCATGGTAACCCGAGTCCCAGGTATTCCACTCCGTTTAGGAACAAAGCGACAGGCTCCAATTAAATGGTCCCTTTTACCACAGAAAAAGCAGACCCCCTTTTTTTCCTTGGTAAATGCCAGAAGAAACTTTGTAGGCAGTCGCTCCTCCTAGTTGCATGGGTTTATCCACGCATGGGAGAAACGACCCACCCTTTGATTGCCCCCCTGGCAATAGGGTACTACCTCGTGAAAGGTTCTCAGGAGAAAGAGGTTTACCCTTTCTATCCTGAAGGCATCTATCCATACATATAGCCAAAGACATAGCATAGCAGCATCCAGAGATTCCGGAGTCTCATAAACCGCCAGAGCATCCTTCAACCTTTCTGAGAGTCCCCAGCAAAAATGATTTCTGAGGGCCGAATCGTTCCACTTAGTGTCCTTAGCCCACCTACAAAACTCAGAACAGTAAGTCTCTGCTGATCGATTCCCCTGTTGGAGGTGACGCAATTTGGATTCAGCCAAAGAGACACAGTCACGATCATCCTAGATGAGTCCAAGAGCATTAAAAAAACATCTACAAACTGGAGACAAGCAGAGTCATGTGGCAAAGAGAAAGCCCAGGATTTGCGATCCCCCTGCAACAGCAACATAATAATTCCAGCATGCTGCTGCTCATCTTCAGGGGAATAAGGCCGAAGCCTAAAGTATAGGCTTCTTTAAGTACATCAAATTTGTCTCTGCCTCCTGCAAACCTGTCTGGGAGGGCAATCTTAGGTTCAGGTCTGACCTACCACCCGCTGGGTTCCCCACCACAACATTCTGCAGCTGCTGACCCTGCAAAGATCACTGAATGTTTGCAACCTCCAGAGGTCGGGCCAAAGCAGAGACAGGATCCATGAATAGAAAAGGAAGAAGGAAAAAAAAAATCAGTTTCACCCTTTTCATTTAATTAAGGTGCGGCTGGTGATAACATGTAGGGAGACACCCAGCGCTGGATAACAATGGGGGATGGGGGAAGGAGAAACTGATGCTAAGGGCAAAAAGGGGGGATGGTGACTCCTAGAACAACTAGCGCTGACATCTGGCTCCCCTAACATCCCTATATAGTTTCCGCAACTGTCGCCGCTAAGATACCTATTTCCTGCCTGTCCCTGGACTACCACTACATAGGGATCAGAGCCGGTGAGCACTAGTCAGCCCAGCTAGCAACTGGAGAAACACACAAGGGAAACAAACAAAGATGGAAGAGATACACTTAGCTTGAGCAGATACAAGCAGCAAACCAACAGACTCCAGGAAACACTGCTTTGAGCTAGGATGCAACCAGAAACATCCTGGGAGTCAAGGGGAATATATAGGGAGCTCAAAGTAATGAATCAGCTGGGTCCTAGTTACCTCCAGCCTTAACTAAAAGGAGAATGCATCTTAAAATGACAGAGACATTTTTTTAGGATTTTGACTGTTTGGCCAAACGCTGGGACCTTCTGCGAGTGGCCTCTACAGTCTCATCTGTGTCTCCTGACACACACGTGACACTGCCATGCCAGCAATTAGCAGGGGTAGCAAAACTACCAGCCTGACCACCACCAGCATCATCAGGCACATGGCAGCAAAGCACCCAACTTTCTTTATGTAGATGCCGGGCACTGCTCGCTGTCCTCAGTCTCCTTTCTGCAGGCCTTGCTCCAGACTGGAGCTCACACTGCTCACACAGCTGCTGGTGATTTACCTCTGACTCCTGTCAGCGTCCTAGACACGTGTGGTGCACTTCCTGGTTACAGAGTGTATCTTGTGATATTCAGCAGAACAGATAGATGGCAGCACTCACCGGTCTCCAGGATCAATCCTTTATTTTTAGATTTATTTTAGATAAATACCATTAAAACAGCATAAATGCATGTTCAGGGGTGCAGGGGGGAGGATGGATATTCCCCTAAAAAAAGCAACAGGCCGTTTCACGCCGCACTCGGGCGCTTCTCCAGGCTATGACACATCAAAGCATAATCCTGCCTTCCTTTTAAAACCCCTGCCGAGCAAGCATGTTAACCCTTGCTGTACTCTCACAGAAACATCATAAACTATACACATTAAAACTATACACCAACCATTTTACACCCAACTTTATGGTCCAAACTCCACTGTCCAGGAGCAAAGTCTATGGGTGACACTGTTGCTTCTTCCACTGTTGTGTGTGCAAGGCAATCCCCTGTCCATAATGCACTCGAAGATGTCTCCTTTCTTGCAACTGTCGCTGCACATTAAGACATACCACCATCAGCAACCACGTCCACGTTCTTGTCTAGCCCAGTGTTAAGTTGTCCATACGCCAGTTCTTGGAATGCAAGCGCAAGTACACAGCCAACGCCCCACAGGCCACATTACTCAATTTGCACACTTCTCATCTGCTTGCGCTCAAAATGTTGCCTTTTACGCTAGTGGAGACGGAAGCATTCTGCAACCTGATGGTGGCGGAAGTCTGTTACCACCCTGGGTTCTGCCACCCGTGCCCCCCGACCTGCTGCCCTTACTCCTTCGGCTCCTATCGCCTCTGTCCAGCCTCCAAGTTCCCGGGTGTCGTCCGTCCGCCGACGGCTCTGGCAGCCGCCGCCCGCGGGTCGGTTGGGTAGCAACTTCCTTACCGTATGCCCCCGATTACGCGCACTTGTCCCCAGCCGCAGGGGTCCAGCACCCTCTGCCTGAGCAACACTGCTCCTCTCACTTCCGGTACCACTGCTTGTGCACATGAAACTGTCTCCTAATCAGTTTCTGCTGGAGAGACTGCAGGGAGCTTGCTCCTCCCCTCAGCCAATCACCAGGTCTCCGTGTCCTTCCAATCAGGACTGCCCTTTTCTGATATAAACCTCCTGTTTCCAATCAGTTGGGGCCAGGGCAACCCTTCTCCCTTGTGGAGCTGCCATATCTGGTCTGGTCGCTCCTTGTTTGGTCCGTTGCCTGATCTCTCTTGTTGCTTCCTACAGATTCCTGCCCTGCCGGCTCTGGATCGCCTCGTGTTCCTGGATCCCCCTGTGGTTCTGGATCTCCCCATGTTCCTGGATTCCCCTGTGGTTCTGGATCCCCCGTGTTCCTGGCTGGTTTCCTGGATCCCCCTGTGTTCCTGGATTCCCCCTGTGTTCCTGCATCTCCCCGTGTTCCTGGATTCCCCTGTATTCCTGGTTTCCCGTGTTCCTGGTCCTCTGTGTTTCCGTTTCTTATTGTATACCCGGTTACTGTTTTGTTACCACGTCGCCTGGGTCGGTTGAACACTCGTGTCCGCTGCATTGGCCCCTCCGAGGTTGGTACCGGCTGGACCCCTGTATAGGGGTTAAGCGCTCCGGGGCCTCCTTCGGTGGGTTTCCAGTGCTGCGACCTTGTGGCCCTCCCCAGGGGCGTGGGGTCTTGTGTTGTTGTTGTTAAACCAGTTGACTCTACGGTACTCGTCCGTCTCTCTATCACCCGGTATCAGCATCCGCTTTACGCGGTCCAGTGGGTCCACACATAGGGTCCGTCAGTAGGACGTGACAGAGTCCCTCGTTACTCGATACCCAGCTGCCACTATTTCTCCTGGTGTGCCATCCCTGCATTACACAAGCACATGTCCCAAAACATTAGCCGCCGTTGTTACATATGAGCTGCTTATGCTCATGAGTGCTGCTGCTGTTGTTGAATTGAGCCTTTTTTTTTTCCCTTATTCAGTGTTCGGTTCTTCAAGCGAGGTTGCAGCATGTTTGTGTGTGGATATGACTCATGCTCAGGTGAGCTGAGGGGCATATCTGGGCTGGCTGCTCCCCACCCCTCAGCCATAAATGGGTCAGCTCACATCCACCTGATGGTGCTGATTAAGTTCACTTCTGTTCTGTGATCTTGGAGTGCACACGTTGATCCGAAGCAGCTGCTGGTTTTTCCCATTGGAGGTTGCTGGGTCACGTGGTCCATGGTGGAGGTAGTGGTCTTATGCCTAGGGCTACTTAGGAGCTTTAGGGTCTTAGGCTGGGGGCTCAGACCTCCTCACCTTCAGAGGTACCTCCGAGTACAGGACGAGTCGGGGACCCAAGTGTCAGGGCCAGAATAGGCTCCCCTGACTCCCTACGCCCAGGTCCATCGTACTTCTGGTTACTCCGGCCACCACAGCGTGACAGCCGTGCCCTTAACAACACAGTTTCTGGCAAAGTCCACCTAACCACGGACACGCGGACAAGACACCTCCATGTCTCTTAAAAGGGGAATTGGAGTGCTTCCCAATATTTGGAAGCCTGCATAGGGCAACACTATGGAAGATCCACTTCCTAATAATGGGAACATACAATATTTAATGAGGCCCTCCTCCACATCTCTTAAAAGGGGCATAGGAGTGCCTCACAATTTTTGGCAACCTGTATAGGGCAACACTATGGATGACCCACTTCCTAATAATGGGAACATACAATATTTATGAGGTCCTCCTCCACGTCTCTTAAAGTGGCATAGGAGTGCCTCCCAATTTTTGGCAGCATGCATAGGGCAACACTATGGAAGACCCACTTCCTAATAATAGGAACATTATCCAATGAGGCCCTCCTACACGTGTCTTTAAAAGGGCATTGAACTGCCCCCCAATTTTTGGCAGCCTGCATAGGGCAACACTATGGGAGACCTTCCTAATAGGAAAATACAATATTTAATGAGGCCCTACTACACATCTCTTAAAAGGGGCATCGGAGTGCCTCTCAATTTAAAAAAAAAAAAAAAAAAATCTTTAATGTAATAAAAAAAAAAAAAATATAGCAACACTGTCTCACAAGTGAGTATGAGCCCTTAACATTTTCCCCAGGGAAATCCATTTTGGTTTAGTTTTTGGACGTTTTATTGTGAGTCCGTAATAGTGGCGTAATACTCAGACAACATTGTTCACAGCAGTGACCTGGGAGTCATAAATTCTTAAAGAGGTCTTCCCCATGCTGTTCCCATGTCATTTGAGCACTGTTCTTATACATATGTGACTTTTTTAGGGTTTATCCAGGCTGCCGGGGGTGCCGCTGTAAAAATGCTTGGGTTTCCCTTAGGTTTACATTGGGCTCAGTGCTCGGGTCGAGCGCCTCAGCATCTCAATATGCTCGACCCGAGCATCGAGTACCCGAGCATTTTACTGCTCGCTCATCACTACTCCTGAGCTGTGATTTTACATTGCATTTTATTCTTTTGTATATTTTGTACATGAATACCTGTGAGCTGCATAGTTTGATAGCTTATAGTTAACAGCGTGGAATTTTAAGAGATTTTAGAATAAACTGCAAGATGACTGCAAATAAGAAAGTGTTAGGTGAAAGAATTAAATTAAAACGAAATATTTACCTAACAGTGTGTTATAGAATAACCACTTCGGCAGCGAAGACAAAGTAATACTTATTAGTTTGCATGCAGATGTTTGAATAAAAGTGCAATTTATGTCCATTTCAGTGCTCATAAGTAGAGATGAGCGAACCTTTTGAAGTTCGGGTTCAACTCAGTTCACAAAAAAGGCTTATTTTCACTGAATAGATCTGCGAACAGTTTGCCGAACTTCTGAACCACATTGAAATAGGCAATATCAAGGGCCTAGAAAACACCTTTAAAGGGTCCCAAAAGCTGCCAAACACAGCTCAAACTGTTTTACAGTGGAGCTCCACTGTTTTGGCACAGATATTAGCTTGTTAGACTTTTACTTACCAAGCTTCACAGCCACTGTCGCCCGCTTATGAACCTCAGACATATTGAATGCATCCTCCTTTGATTGGTTAAAGTCAGACTTAGAGCCCACCCACCCACCCACTCTACTGGCATCTGTGATTGGTTGCCAGTATGGCAACTAAACTGACATCGGATTACTGTAAAACTAATTAAATAGTTGTAAAAATGGGAGTGTGTTTTGCTGTATTTTTGATTACCAGCCAAGGTAATTCAGGCATCTGAATGCTGCAATTCTCAGTGTGGTGAGGACCAAGCATTCTGGGCCCCTCATGCTAAAAATTGCAGGCTGCGGCCACCCCAGATTTGGTGCCTCCATGAAAAACCCAAAAACTGGCAGTTACCACGCTTTTCCAGTTGCCCTGGTGCTGGTGGGAGAATGGGTAATAAAGGGTTAAGGTCAGCTGACAACAAGCCCAGAGGTTAATAATGTTGACATCAATCAGATACCCGATATTAATAATCAAGTCAGTGCGTTTGATATTATTTCTCATCATGTTGCATTTCTTTATGTGATGTCAACATTTTTGGTTTATGTTATGTTGTGTGTGTTGTTGTATTTTTATTTTTTGTGCACAAAAATATAAACTAAAAAAAATTGGATCTAAACAACAACCTGTGTGTGTCGTTACTTTGGAATACAGGGCAGTTGCACATAGCTTTATGCTGTGCACAGAGGTATGTTATTCGTAAAATGGTATTGATGGTTCCGTGACACATTGTGTGGTAATATGCAGTACACAGGGTCAGCCCTTTGGGCCACAGTGTATGGCGCAACTGTGTGTACATATCCATTGTGATGTGTTGTGCCCACAGGGACACGTGTGCACACATTGAGCAAGCAATGGTGTTTGTGGGGGATGTAGGTACAGTCCATTACACACACAAACATGTGTACACAAACATAGTTCAGTTGTGCCATGGCATCTGTGCCATGGCATGGACCAATGTAGGCACATATGGGCAAAGTATTGTGTGTATGTTCCCACTATCAGCTACTGACGCACACATAGCAAATCATTGTGTAGTGTAAGCTGCTGTCCTGCTCAAAACCGCTCCTGTGTGACGCTTGAGCGGCTTGAAAGTGTGTCGCAGCAGTCACTTTCAACAACACGAGTGTGTATTCATTCCAAACTCCAAGACAATGGTGTCACGTATTTGCCAGCCTTCCAGCACAGGCTGGCCAATCATGATGCGATTGCGTTGTCCAATGAGCATGTTTGGGGCGCTGTGTAAAACAATTTAGCACGCCTAAGTTTTCGTCGCGCTGAACATGTACGCCCACATTCCTTTGGGGATTGCGGCGTGTGAAGCGGCGACGGGAGTCTACCAGATGTTTCCCGCTGTTGGTGTGGCGACTTCTGGGGCGAACAGGTCTGCAAACAGTGTACTTTTTCAGGATTTTCTTAGCCTTGGACACTTGGTAATTTCATCACCTGTAGATGTGATGATTCCAATACCTTGTGCAATGCTAAGGAAATCCTGAAAACATATACTGCATTGGGATGCCCAGCCCTGTTCTACAGAAGTGTGCGTAATTTCTTGCATTTCCATACCTCACACCTTCTTTGCACAGGTTTGCAGCTAGTTCACAAGCTTGTATAGGGCAGTATCAAAGCATATCTTAGTTTGCAGAAACAGTCCTGCACACAAGCAGTGAAGTAACAAAGCTTTACTATAGCAACTTTTTTTAAAAGTACATGTTCATACATGATTAACTGTTCACATTTTTAATACACAGTGATAACTTTAAAATAGACACTAGTTAGCACAGACTATAATAAGTCTAAGGGTATGTGCACATCAGTCGTTTTGTGGGCTGGTTTTGAACGTTCTCCGGCGGCGGTTCCCGCTGAGTTTTATGTTAATTTATGTTAATCCTACCCACCGGTAGGATTAACATGCTAGTCAATGGAGTTTAGAAAACGCTGTGTACATTACAACGATTTTTGTCTTGACGATTTCAGTTTATTCACCGGTTTCCGACTGGTTGTCAAAGATAGAGCAAGTGACTTCTTTTCAGCGTTTTTCCAGCGGGTCCAGCTGAACAAGTGCAGCAAAGACCAGTCTGGAAATCGCTAAGGAACACGCCGGGGAAATCGCCAAGAACACGCTGTCCGACCGCTAGTAACCCGATCGCAAATCGTTAGCAAAACGCTAACAAAACCAGGGACACTAGCGAGTTCAGAAAACTCAGTTCTGCCATTCTACACCGGTTCCTGGTCGTTCTGCAAAGATGCAGAAACGACTGATGTGCACATACCCTAAAAGACACATATACATATACACAGTATATAAGTAAGTAAGTGCCACAAGGATCAGCAGTCTCCATTAACATGAGTTACCCGCCATCAAAATAATGGGGCAAATTTCATTAAGGGCACAGTCCATTCAGGGCACAGTTCATTAGGGGCTTTGAGATGTAGCCTGGAGTCAGCAGTCTCACTAATCCAGCAAGGGGAAGCACAACCAGCTCTAAACTAGGGGAAAAATAAAATAATAAAAAAAAGAAACAGGCCTCGCTCTTCTGAGAACTTCAAACATTCCTTATCTGGCCAATGGCGCAACTCCAGGACAGATAAGTGACCCCAAAAACAGGCCTTTTATAGGGCTGTCCTCGTTAATTGGAGTAAAAACTCTCTAACATCTTTCTTATCACTGGGTGGATGTGACTGTTCCGCACTGTAGTCCGCTGCCGGACAGACTCATGGTACCTTTACACGCCGCTACTGGCAGGTGGATACAACTGGATACATGCAAGAAATGTATCTTGCACCGGCAATTCACCCCGTGGTAGCGGCGTGTGAAGACGGTTGTAGCCACCCGGCAGTAGCGGCACCTGTTTCAGAGCACTGCCCTGAAACAGGTGGCTACCCAGGCGATTGAAGCGACTTGTATCGGCGTGTAAAGAAGCAACAGAAGGGATGTCTGGACACCAGGCTATGTACCTGGTCTGTAGCTGGGGCGTGACACAGGCTCCGGATTACCGCGCCCCATCAGCGATCATTGGAGGAAGCTCCTGCATTACGATTGGTAGTCGCTGCATAGGGAGGCATATTTAAGGAGCTGACCAGTCACACTACACAATTGCTCGAGCGTCATGTATTAATCAGCCTCCTGCGCTGCCTGGCCAATCATGGTGTTATTGCTTTGTCCTATCAGTGTACGGACGTCTCGTAATCCACAATTGTGGCACGCCTATGTGTTGTCCCTGCTGCACCAGGTCCGCCCATATTAGCTTGTTGTAGCGATGTGTAAATGAGGTAAGGTGCTCGGCAGAAGGTAACTTGAGACACCCGGGGGTGTATCTAGAGATAGATGTAACCTACTGTAGCGCACCTTGTTGCGGCGTGTAAAGGTGGTGCGGGTACCGTTTGCAACCGTTTGTGCGTGCTCGTGCACGTGAAGTAGCTGGTTGTAGCCACCCGCCAGTAGCGGCGTGTAAAGGTACCCTCAGGGTGTCACAAGGGCTACTCCTCCAAGAACATTTTCCCCCACCACCAGCCCCCCACAACACCCCGTCATGGTCATTGCTGGAGAAGAGGATGGCAGACTTACACCTGCCGCAAACCACCTCTTGCTGTCTTTCATCTTCATGAAGGTGACCACCTCCTCAACATACAGGTTGCAGAGTCATGAAAGTAGATGGTCACGCAGCAGGGTGGACAGGTTTAGTTAGCACCTGTCACCAGTCCCGTCTTCAGCTAGGAACCCAAACCCGCTATTCTGGAAAAATGTTGCCACCCAGCCCAAGGTGCATTACTCAACAAAGTCATTTTCCTTAAGCCCCTCCAATCACTCTCAGACAGAGTGGTTCAAGCCTATTAAGATAATTGCTTGGATGGGGTAGGGGTCCTGACACGCCCCTCCAGGGCCTTAGGATACTTTGAGGCTGGGCTTTGAGGCTTCTTCACGGGAGTCACAGGGGTTGAGACCCGGCTCCATGACCCTGGCGGTGTCATTAAAAGTTCAGTGAGTGTGGTCTCTCTCTTAGGGAAGGTCATGTGGTGTGGAGGCTTCATTAGGGAAGGGATGACTGGACTTGGGGATACTTGTTTTTATGTGATGCCACCCGCAGGTTGCGGCTATAGATGGCCGCCGCTGCAGGGCAGTTTCCCTGGGGGCCAATGGTGGGGAGACAGCAGTGTTGTTAAGTCCTCTACGGGTAGGGCTGACCCACAGGGCAGCAGAAGATGCCTGAGTGAGTTGGTAGTTATGTTTCTGGTGCTCATGATGTGTCAAGAAAGTTCACAGACACAGCAGGTTGCAGCCTTCAGGTCTTTTACTTACAGTCACTGTACAACAGCCCACTGAGCACTGGGTTTTTGGAGGCAGGGATCCCGCTATTCCTGGGTAGGAGGATGACACATAACCGGTACCCTTTCTCTTTCATTCCTGGGTCGTCTCACACTGTGCTTGCTTCTCTCTCCTGCCTTGCGCCTCGCCACACAGAGCACTAAGCCAGTAGCTGTGGGCTTTTCTCAGGAGTTGACCTGCAATATCTCCCCTTAGCCCTATGGTTGCCACCTTTTCAGCAGATGTGTGCGTTTGTTGACTCTGTCACCATGAAAGTACCACAGCCTCCAGGTTGCTAGCTGAGCTTGTCTTCTAGACTAGCCTTGGGGTTCCCAGTGCCACTTTCTTGCGACCTGGGTCCTCCACTTGCCTTGCTCTTGACAATGGATACGAGCCCCACAGGTGGATTGCTCACTGTCTTTGCCTATGGGACCATCTCTTCCTCCTGGAGCCATCTGGTTCTTTTTCTTTGCTCCTCAGTCTGGCCTCAGGATGAGCTCACACTTGCTCCAGTCCTCTGAATACTTCTTTCAAGTTCTTTTCCTTCTGTGACAGGCTTTCTTTCTCTAGCTTTCCTCCAACTCGACTCTAGCTGTTTGACTCTCCTTTGCTGTTCAACAGTCTCTCTACTTCTACTATTCAACTGTCTCTCCTGCTTTCTAGATCCTTCCCACTTTATTTATACCCTTTGTCATGTGTCTCACATCCTCTACATGTGTGTTTCCTAACTTCACTCCTCCCAGGTGCTCCCTATAACTACTTCCTCTCCACCCATCCCCACTACCCAGGGTCCTTTTCCAGACAGGGGGAGAGTGCTTTCTCATAGGAGCAATCTCACCCTAACCCTGACCTAGAACTAGTGTAGTGTGCATGGCTTGGGTGTCCTGGCACCGGTCTGTGCCCCACTTACCCAAGAGTGCGATACTACACCCTAACAGGGGTGCAGTAGCCCTGTTGCGACTGGATCCACAGGAGCACCACAGTCCCCATGTGGCATTCTCACAGTCAAGGGCCTGTGGCGGGGGTGCTTCACAAGGTCGGAAAACAGGGGCTTGTGTCACTACTCCCTCCTCCTCCTCATCCTCGTCGCCATCCTCCTGGATTTGCTGAACCACTGGCTGTGGCACCAACTGTAAGTGTAATAAGTAGTGATGAGCGAGTACTGTAATATTCGTAATCGCTATACTCGTTACAAGTAGTTTGTAATAATCACATATTCTTTCTGAATCGCGAGTACAATGTAAGTCAATGGGAAATGCAAGTAATTTTCTCCTGGACCCTACAAATGGATATGGGGGCCTTAGTAAAAGGCTGAAATGGATGGGAAAGTGATGAAACAGAATGGGAAAAGTCTGGAGAATATGCCTGCATGCATTTCTGACTCATATTGTTTGTGGGAATAACTTTGTCGCAGGATTACGCCACTGTTACAGATACACAAGAACAACTAACAAACCTAATCTAAATCATGCTTAACAGTCCAAAAAGGTTCAGAAACTGTTTTTTCCTGCCTAATCACTTTTATACAAGATTAAATAAACCAGAGAAAACATAAAAAATATTGCTTGTAGCTTTTCTTCACATGTACTGTTGTGGCTTTTTTTTCGCCTATTACAATTGGAAGGACCCTGACTTAAACATTTTGCAGATCCCTCTGTTATACATCATTTTTAGTTAGCCATTCCCCAGTACTTTACAAGGCCAGCTACAACGTACCAGTAGATATGTTGATGTTTGACCTCAGAGGCCTCAAGTGGTCCTGTAAAATATGTTTTGGAGGGACCGCTCTTACTTAGACATTTCGGTGGTCCCTCCTTCATTGACACTGTGATAGTGGAATACATATTCCATAGCAGTTTACAATGTGCCAATTGTAGCATTTGGCTTCACCCTCCTCCTCCTCCACCACCTCCTCCCCCTCCTCCTCCTCCTCCTCTACTGCCATGTGATTCTGCAGCCCTACATTCAAATGTTCAGAGGGCCTGCAGTAGGCAGGAATCTGAGTTTGCTGAGGGCCCAGAGATGGCCCTATAACATACGTTTTGGAGGGACTACTCTTTGTTATGCCCATTCATGAGCAGCTAAGAAAATATACTAGAGTTATACTAGTTACGAACTGTAGAGGTCATTAGTTGCCTGTTTATGTTGTTTAGATGTTAAACATTATCTAGCAAAGCTCTTAGTCTGTCCCCTTTAAGAATAGTGTGTGCCAAGGGACCGCCCCCCTCCTTCCTCCGGGAGAAAGAGATCCTTGTAGTCAGTTTCCCAGTTCTTCAGTGAGACGATAAGACGTGTCTCTGGCTATCCATTCCTTACAACTTTCCTCTTGTCAGATGATTCCAGCAAGAGCAATACAGTTACATGTTTTTGTGTAGAATCTGTGTGAACAGGTTATAATACAGCTGTTATTACTGAGAGAAATGTGTGATAGGAGATGAGTTATACCTTGTAATTCCTCATGCTAGCATGTTTGCATTGTATGTAGATAAAGGTATTTCTGTGTAGAATACTGTAAAGTGAAGTATATTGTGCTCTGAGATACACTATTTGAGCTAATGCCTTTTGCACTGTATGCAGATAGATACATGCATTCTGTAGAGAATAAAGCCTGCTGCAGTGACCTTTACTCTAGTTACTCATGTTGACTGTAACCTGTGTTATCACTGTGTTAGTGCTAGTTTCTTTAATGCACCTAGTACTGACTGTGATTATTCTGTACTTGTATTCTAGTTTTTACCACATACATTATTGTTCACGCAATCAAGTTCATCACCTCAATAAATATAGACTCCAGAAGTTATTATAATTATTATTATTATTATTTTTATTGTTATAGATTTATATAGCACCATTGATTCCATGGCGCTTTACATGTGTGGGGGTAGAACAAGGGCGAGAACAGTAACATAAAAGTGATGACAGTTAAATCCAACAGGCACAATAGGGCGGGGATCCTGTCCACGAAGGTTTACAGTCTATAGATTCTACAGTCTGTTCCTTAGGGAAGTGAATGAGGGTTACGCTGTATGCTAGATATCCACATCTCCACATGTGGAAGAAGGCAGAACAAGGTCAGTTATCAATATCCTACATAGTATGGTGTTATCCGCAAATACTGACACTTTACTCATAATCCCATCCAAAATATCATTATTAATGAGAATAAAAAAAAATCGGACCTATCAAAGATCCCTGCCGTACCCCACTGCTGGCTATATCCCATTTAGAGAATGTACCATTTATGACTCTTTATTTCCTGTGTTTTAGCCAATTCCTTACCCATGTGCAAGTCTTTTTTCCCAGTTACTGTTTCTGGAGCTTCAGAATAAGGCTATTGTGTGGTACAGTATCAAATGTCTTTGCAAAACCTGAATAAATCACGTCAGCTGCATTCTCAACATCCAGATTTGCACTTACCTCCTCATAGAAACCCAACATGTCAGTCAGATATGACTTATCATTTGTGAGTTTATGCTAGTTGTCAGTTATTATATTATTCTCTGCAATATTTGTTTGCATGTTATCTGTTACAATGCCCTTGAAAACTTTTCAAACTACTACTGATGTCTGACTTACTGGACGGTAGTTACCATATTTTACGGATTATAAGGCTAGGGTCACACTTGCAGTCTTTCCATGCAGTTTTCACACGTCTTTTGTGAAAAACGCATGGAAAAACGCATCCATAGACCCCCATACAAAAAACACATGTCCCAATGCTAAAAACACATGTCTAAAGTGCCATGTGTTTTTTGGATGTGTTTTTGGCTCAGCATCAAAAAATGCATCATGCTGCATTTTTTGAAGCTTTTTCAAAAACGCATGCATTTTTTTAACATGGGGCCCTATGGGAAACGCATGCGTTTTTGCATGGCACTAAATGGTACCATGCCTTTTTGCATGCGTTTTTTAAGGCTGCTCCACACCTAACAGCAAAAACGCAGCCCAAAAACACAGGCAAAAAGTAACCTTAAAAAACGCATTCAAGAGTGACCCTAGCCTTAAACACACTTTTGTTCCCCAAAATTTTGGGGGAAATTGGGGGGTGCGTCTTATAAACCGAATATACGGGTTACATACTGCAGGGCAGGGTGGGGGCGGCTTGCAGGAGGCAGCAGGCGGTCACGTGCTCCCACTCATTAGCCTCCTCCAATATGCACTGCATTGATGCTGTCCAATGCCTTGGTGCTGAAACCAGTGCCAAGATCTGGAAAGGGGTGCAGTGCACATTAAGTGTGTCTGCACACAGCCCCCTGTACTGGTACACTTAGCCCCCCTGCTGGCGCACACATGATAAAATAAAAAAACACTTCTTCACCTTCCGACGATCGCTCTAGAAGACTCTAAACAGTGATGGGGGCAAGTGTACCAGCACAGGGGGGTGAGTGCAGGCACAGGGGCAAAAGTGCCAGCACAGGGGGGGTGAGTGCAGGCACAGGAGGGTTGAGTGCAGGCAAGGGGCACATGTGCCAGCACAGGGGTGTTAGTGCAGGCACAGGGACAAGTGTGCCAGCACAGGTGGGGTGAGTGCAGGCACAGGGGCAAGTGTGCCAGCACAGGGGCATGAGCTCCAGTACTGGGGCAAGTGTGCCAGCACTGGGGTAAGTGTGCCAGCACTTGGGGATGTGTGCCATCAATAAGGGATGTGTGGCGCCCCTATGGCTAGGCGCCACAGGGTAGTATTGCACCTTAATAATAATGTGCTAACCCTGTAAAGTTGTCAGTTCAAGGTTCTAACTCACCCTAGCCGGGTCTTCACGTCTCGGGCATTGCTTCTCCCATCACGGTTCCGTGCCCGCAGCTGTGGGGCCCGGTGGTCAGATCAAAAGGGGTTGCTTGAACGGATAGGGGTTTAATTCTTACTTGTCGTGACGCCACCTGCGGGAATTCCGGTGATTCCACCGGCGCTGCTTGGGCCTCCGGGGGATGTACTGCAGCTAGGTGGGACGCTCCCCACAGGATGAGCAGGAGTCCCCGGGGCCAGGAGCTGCACTAGATGGAGTATGGCAGCTCAGTCATGCTGTGTGTTAGTCCAGGAGTAATGCACAGAAACATAAAGTCTTTTGGTACCTTTACTGGTGATAACAGGTACACTCGGACCGGGTGATGAGGTTGACACTCCTGGAGTTTCCACAGCAAGCAGTAGTGTAGGCTTCCTTCAATGCTGTTCTGGTGAGGTCGGGTGGATATGGAATCCTGCCGGACCGGGTTGCACGTTCTGGTGGGACGTGGTTCACTTGAGTTTGTTGCACTGACGGCACTATAAAAGGGATTAGTCGTGTTCACTTCTCCTTCCCTGGGCTCTCATCTGGCTGGTGCTTCAGGTATACAGGGAGCTAGGCTTCCTGGCTGAGGTGCTGGTTTCTCTGCAGCCTGCACTGTGGCTCCTGCAGCTCGGTTCCAGTAACCGGATGGTTAGGGAGAGTTGGATTACTCTTCTATCCCTGTGAGGTGTGTTCCTCCTGTCCTATGACCCCAGTTGCAAGGGTCTCCCACTTTCCGGGTGTGCTGGTCTGGGCCTAGTGTGGCTCCAGTACCAGGTCAGCTCTCCTAGCTGTTGTCAGTTCTAAAGTGACTGGACACACTCTACTGTTTCTCCCTCCAGGACCCGTATTTATAGGGGGAACTGGCTTAAGGCAACGAGTGGAGCTTCCCCTAGAGGCCTGGGGTGACAAGGGGTGTTCTAAGGTGTTTTGTTTAGTGAGTGCTGCTTGCTGTATCTGTGGTGCCCCAACCAGGGTGCCAGTGTGCCACAGTTCACCTTATGGAGTCTATTTTTACACCCACATAGGACCACACCACTTAGAATATGGGGGCAGTAATTTAGTAGGTCCCAAAAGGGAGGGGGTGGAGCCTAGGATAGAGTAGTGGGAGGGAGAGTTTGAGTTTAGACAGTTAGTGGTGGGAAGACAGTCAGCTAGGACAAGCCTGACAGCAACGCTGCTGAGAGGATCCCCAACCTTCAAGGAGGGAACCAGGACAGAGGGCAATGGGCCAGGACTGGTTGTAGCCGTCTGTTCACGTTGGGGAAGCATTGGCAGTGCGGGTAGCCGTAGCAGTCAGACGTTTATCTCTGGCTGCAGACTGACGAGCAGCAGGCCCATCACTAAAGGGGTAGCTGACATCACCACAGGGTACCTCGCCCCTCAGGACCAAAAACTAGATCCAAGATCACAGGAGCAACGGCCCGAGTACCGGTGGCAGGGAAGTAACTGGCCTCCCACACCAAAACTGGTAAAGGACACCCGTGCCCCACCGTGGGAGGTCAAGGGACTGGGTGGTAGAGTTAAGAAGAATAAGTTAGACCCAGAAAGCCATAGAAGGAAGAACATCTAGAGACTCCATAACAGGAAACCTGGAACTGGTGACAGACCCCCGGTAAACCAGACTTTACCGTATACCATCACCATCTGCCGGTACCCATTAAAGTGGAATTAAAGTTGAATTGGACTCGGTTATCCTTATTGTGGTGCCCGGAGGGCTCAGCACCTCTAGCAGCTCAGCAAAGGGGTACGAACTGCAGCACCAACCACCACTACTACTCCCCTCATCCCCCTCCTCATCATCTCCAATCCTCAACTGCTGCCCTGAGGTAATAGCTCCACATGTAGGGAGCTGTCCCACACTCTGTTGCACCCACCATCACCTCAGCGGCCGGCTTGCAGCGCCGGTACAATATTACCGGGAACTACAGGTGGCGTCACGTTCCCCTGTAAATACTCCCTTCTCCCCCACCATCTACTCAAATGATAACCAGGGCACGGAACCGGGATCCCGACCACCCGTGATCTCCCCATTCAAGCAGCCATCAGTCCCGGTGTCGGAGTACCCCTTGCCCTGGCCGCATCAGATGTGTGCCATCAAAAGGGGACATGTCCCATCAATAGGGGATGTGTGCCAGCACTGTGGGACATGTGCCAGCACTGGGAGACGTGTGCCATCAATAGGGGATGTGTGCCATCAATAGGGGATGTGTGCCAGCACTGGGGCACATGTGCCATCAATAGGGGATGTGTGCCATCACTGAGGGACGTATGCCAGCACAAGTGGGCTATATCCAATTCAAGGGGGCCATATCCAGATTAAGGGGGCTAATTCTAGGATTGGGGGCTATATCCCAGGATGAGGGACAACGTACCAGGATGAGGGGGCTATAAGGGACATATATCCTATATGATTTGTTAAACGGACACTGACATTATAAGACAGACCCCATTTAACATTAAAAATTATTTTTTTTCTCTTTTCTTTCACTAAATTTGGGGGTGCGTCTTATAATCAAAGCGAAAAATACTTGAATTTCACTTCTTACTTTTCTTAAATATAAATACCACATGAGTCATCCTCCAATCCTGTCGCACCAACCCTGTTACAAGAAAGTCTAAGAAGATGAGATAAAATGGTCTGTCAGTTACTGAGCTCAATTCCCTTAATATCTGTGGATGAATGCCATCTGTCTCGGGGGATTTGTCAATGTTCAATTTGCTCAGATGCAGGCGTACTTCTTGTGTTAAATTAGTTACAGTATATCAAGTGGTGAACTTTGATTTTTGGCTAGTTGAATGATCCCTAAAACAGTCAGTTCCTTGGTGAACACAGATGAAACGTGCCTTTTTCATATCTCAGCCTTTTCATTGTTATCTATAATTACCTTATTATTATCTTTTAAGGAACCGATATATATCTATTTTTTCTTTTTAGCATTGATGTATTTATACAACTTTTGGATTTTTATTTTAATGTTGTTAATTATTTGGATTTCAGTAGCTAACTTTGCTAACTTGATTTCTTTTTATATTTCCTATTGAGATCTTTATATTCCTCTTATGCTTTTTCTGTGTTCTTGACCTTTGAGATTTTGAATGCCCTTTGTTTTTGTCTTATTATACTTTCTGCAGTCTTATTTATCCATAGTGGTTTCTTTTTATTTCTTGACATTTTATTACCAGAGGGTATAAGTTTTCTGTAGCATTTCAGTAGTATATTCTTAAACATGGCCCATTTCTGTTTGGTATCCCAAGTTACCAAGACATGGTCCCAGTCTACATGATAAAGCTCTTCCCTTAATTTCGACATGTTTCGTGCCTATTACAGGCACTTCCTCAGGGAGGGTGTCTAAAACAGCCCCTTTTAAATGCTACTGGCAGGGAGGGAAGTGATCGCACATGTGTTAGCGGAGGCGCGGCCGCGATTACCAACCAGCGGTGCGGGTATTCTGATGTCACCCCAAAGGAGGAAATCCTCCCAGACATCTCTTTGCTTCGGGGCGACATTACTATAGAAACCCGCGTCATCAGTGCTCGCGGCCACACCCTGCACATGCGCGAAGCATCCCGGCGCCATCTTGAATATGGGCAGAAAGGCCTGGCAACTCGTATATGCCAGAAGACAAGGGAAAAGTGACAATAACCTCACTGTAGTTGCTTATAAGCCAAATATCAATCGATATTCCTCAGGGGAAATATCATTAAGAGGACAAAGCCCAGAAAGAGATTAAGGCACCTATAATTAATCATAGCACTAAAGCCAGTATCTAACAGACAAGATGGCAATGAATACATTGTGGATAATAGGAGAAAATATATATAGCAGCAAAAAGAAAGAGACAGAGGGAAGAACAGCATATCCACAAACTAAATCAAGTATATAGAGTACACAGGAATCAAAGCATATCAAAGCATATAATACACTTGACTAAAAGAATAAATATATTCCAACTGTGTATTAAGTACTTGATAATGCTGTCTTCCCGGTCTCAAATGAATTCATCAGTCCACAGTGTAGGAGCAAAAAGGGGGCGGTAGATAAGTGCAAAAACTATAAAAAAAAAAAGGGAAAAAGACACAAATGGCTGAGTTCGAACATGTAACTATGGATAGACTGTGTTCTCTGTTTTTTTCTGTTAATTATCCATATGCTGTGTAATTTCACAGCCTCCAAGGGGACTATGGACCATAGAGCACGTGAGAAAGTGTGGCTGGAGAGGCTGGATCATGATGCGGTGAATATGGTTTTAACCACGGAGTTAAAAGTTACTGAGGACTTAACAAAGGAGCTAAAGAATTTGCTACACTATAAAATGAGACTCTGGTGGAATAAGGCCTTTATGCAATGTTATAGTGATAGAGGCCTTATCCCCAGAGGTCTTCGTATTCTGGTGTTTCTCTCCTTTCAAGTATCTGATGATACGTTTAGGTCAGAATGGGAAGAGGCCTCCAACACCTGCTCGATGGAATATATGAGAATTTTGATCAACATGAATGAGAAGACCATTGAGGATCTTGAGTCAGAGTTAGAGGGGATTGAGACTAAACTCTAACGGACACTCTCTGCTGCCGATTTAGCCAAGGTTCACTCACAGAGAATCGCCTGGGACATTTACTAATTTGACAAATGGGTGAGTGCTCTACATTAGATGTCATAGAACAATAGAGTTGTTATAGGCTACCAGGTTCAGAGTGGTTTTCTTGTATTTGGTATTTGTAGACTAAGCTAACCTCTGTACGTAGGAAATTGCCAGACTACCTCAAGGTTCTCCTTGACTGACTATGTGAACTTTCTCCCCATTTTGTATCTGTCTTTATCTTTGGTTCCCTCTCTATCCTGGTGGTCTTTTTCCACCTAATATCTCTTAATTCTCTCCAGCTTTTAATGGCTGGTTGTGGTCTGATCCCAATCTGTTTTTTTTTTTTTATATCACTATGACTTTTTGTACTAATAAAGAGTAATCTTACTTGCATCAAACATTGGAGTCTGGTTGGTGGTTATAAGCATACGTAAGGGTCAGACACCCTTATGGTGATCTATGTAAAAAAAATTTCTTATAAGGATTAATTGGTAATAATATGTACTATTACTGCTGGGTTTCCCTCAGTCTCGGCCAGCAATCTGTCTTTGCGGTTTTGTTTTCAAAACTGGATCCGGTTTTGACCATTAAAAACTTGCACTTAATGCCATCCAGTTACTGCATCCGGTTTTCCAGCCTGCGGTAAAAATCATGCAAGCTGCATTTTTCGGAGCGGTTGAAAAACCGGATCCAGTTTTTCTATAATGGGCACCTATGGCAATCGGATCCGGTACCACAAGGTACATGAATGTATCTTGCGGTACCGGATCCGGTTTTTGGTGTCATAATTTTTTCTCATTGCAGGTCTGGATGCATTACTGGATCCGTATCTGCAATGTGATGCCAAATGTGATGGCACACAGTAATACCGCATCCGGTAATGGATGTGGTTACTGGATTGTGCCTTCCAAATGTGACCCCAACCTAAGAGGAAAAAAGTCAGCTCACCCATAAAAGAAGAAAGTTGCTGTCGAATCCTGGACGTGCCCAGTGCCCACCAGAAAAAAAGAATGAAGGAATAGAAATATTCCAGTGTCCACTCTTCATAAAATCTTTTTCTTTATTAGAATCTATTAAAATCATAGGTTGTCATAGAAAAAACACATAAAACACTAAAAAAAGGTTAATGTATGGGCAGACAATAGATCACCAAATAGGACATAAAATTTCAGAAAAAAATCACCAAAAATCAGCCATGTCAAATATCCATTGCACCTAGCAGGAGGCTGCCAGCTCCACTGAGAGGCAACACAAGTGTCTAAATAGCGGTGCGCAATCTCCTGCAACCCAAGCCATGGGGGCGGTTGTGGCACCTGCGACCAGCCATGCTATCAAGGAGGTGATTGGTGGTATATGAAGACACAAGATTACCATTGGGCATCAGTCACACTGGTGTATATGATGCATAGTGTCAGT